>CM060408.1:169222808-169407808 GCA_030545235.1 Helianthus tuberosus
TAATCCGGCGAAAAAAAGTGGTTCAACCCCTTTCCTCCTGAATTAACCAGTTTGCAGCCGCCGGCCGGAATTATGCTGTTGCTGGGCGCTGAAGTGAGGCAGAGGGAGGGCGGGAGTCGCTGGCAAGTGGCAGCGATTTGGGTTTTTTTTTATTATGTGGACTAGTTTGTTTAACAAAACTAGTAGTTGGGTTTGAATGGGTAGTAAGTTATTGAGCTTGATGGATTGAATTTAAGTTTTATTAAAAAGAGGTTAGTATGCTAACTTGTTTACATAATTTGATCGGGTTTCAATCCGTGTTCACAATTTTTTTTTACATAAATTCCTAACATTTTTTATTAAGGGGTGCGGACGAAAATTTTCAAGGGGTGCGGTCTGGATTTTTCGCGAAAAATACCACTAAATTTTTTTTTTCAAGGGGTGTGGCCGCCCACCCACCCCATAACTTGGGTCCGCCCCTGGTATGAGGTGGAGGTTTGGAATGTTTTGGGGTTAAAAGGAAAAAAATGGAAGTTTTTAAAAATTAACGTAGCATTGTGGCAGATGAGGTAGCGGTTTAAAATTGTTATGCATTTTGGATGCCATACTAACCACAACAAATGTATTATAATTGCGCACAATATATACTTACCAAAAGTTTTATCTTTTGATGCATACACGGCTAGAAAAAAAGATATGTTCCTCTTAGTATATTCTGCCTCTTGAAACTAATAAAACTTATTTATTAATCACAAACCGGGTTTCATATCAAACAATATAGCCCGGTTATGTACTTAAAACTGAGACAATCTTAGAAAAGTATTTTTTTTTTTGTCGAAATCCATACTAAAAGTTGTTTCTATTATTTTATGAATACTTTGTATTGTTTAGGATTTGATTGCATATTAACATGTTTAGTATCTAGAAAAAAAAATCAATAATCATTTTCTTTACTTTAACGAGTTTTGGGTTTTATATATATATTCGGAGAGTTAAGGAGGGTTTTATATATATACTCGGAGAGTTAAGGAGAAACGTTGTCAGGTTTGAGTTTTATATATATACTAGGAGAGTTAAGGAGAAGTGTTGTCGTTTTTTTCTTAAATATAATTAATCGATACTTATTCAAATACGAGATAAAGGAGTAAAAAAGTGGGTTATAATTTTAAATTGACCGGACTAGTCGAATGTACAAGATACTACATGTTACACTTGAATATTTGAATCACGTGGATGATTGTCCAAATGAGATGTTTTAAGCACCGTTGTCTACATGACATGTTTTAAGCTATTTCTTTTAAGTTTTAGGAAAATAAGAGTGTCCTAATATCTAGATATGTGTCACTTTGTGGTTGAAAGTTTTATTGTTTAAAAAATCAAGTTATTTGTTAAATTACAAAATTAGGAAAATTTCGTCGTAAACATTAATTGTGAACAGATGATTAAGAAATTGACTTTTTTTAAGGGTGGAGGGTATTGTTGCGGTGAGTTTGATCGGGGAGGGGGTTGCCGAGCGGGGAAGGGGTGTCGGCCTTCAATCGGTGAGCGAGGAATGGTTAAATCGGTGACTACTCACCACTGTGGGAAGAGGAGGGAAGGAGGAGAGGAGAGATTTAATGGTGAGTCCCAACCCCTTTCAACCAATCATAATATTTTTTTTTTTAAATTTTTTAACCATTCTCCAGGTGTTTGAACCATCGCCAGTTATTGAGTGCAAAATGGGGAGTGGAATGAGGACTTGACATGGCATAATATTATTGGCTAGAGAATAACTCAAACACCTTAAGTGATTGAACGACTCCCCTACTCTAAATTTCAAACATAGCAACTTCACTTGTGGCTTAGTTGTAGGAGGCTTGGGTTATCCAATGGAGACTCAAGTTCAATTCTCACTTCTATCATATTGGGGTGAATATAGGCAATGAAGGATTTGGACTACGCCTTGTGTGAGGTTGTCAGTTCGATTCCCGAGCCCAACCGGTTTTTTGTACCACCGTGTGTTACGTCAGAGAGTTCTACTCTTGTTGTGGAACAACGACTGTCAAGTGTCAGCTAGCGGTATGGTTTCTTGAGGGAACGCCAAAAAAGCCAAAATTTGAAGCCAGCGTAGGCCTGGTTAAGACAACAAAGTCTGGCTAAAGTAGGGCAATACAAAGCTCTCCGATTTAGAGAGTGTGATAACCTTATACATAGAGTTCACCGTTAAAAAATATAAGACATGTATTTTTTTAACGGCTCAAGGCATGTATATTCAAAAGTAATATTAAAATATAAAATATAAAGTTCAAACCTTCCTTTTTTTTAATGTGTTACTTAAATAAAAAGGGTCTTAATATTAACACATGCCAAAAACTTATTTACACATGGTGTATACGAGCCCTATACTGTTATACGCCCGTATACACTAGGGATGTGAAAATAAGATATTGGGGGTGTGAGAACAAGAGAGCCAATAAAAAAGAGAGACTTTTATGTTAAACTGAATTCCACTTTTATAGGTAATCATTGATTTTTAAACTATGTTTATTTTCGGTAATAATAAAAATCTATATCAATACTATGTAATAAAAGAAACCATGTTTTGGACACATGGCGCTCTATGAGGCGTTCTTAATTATTTTTTTTCTAAATATTTATTATGGAAATTCAATTATTGATAATATTAAATTTAAAATTTGTAGAAGAGATTTTAATGATAAAGACAAAGATAACTGATAATAATATATTAATTATTATAATCATATATTAGTTATTAAAAGGGTAAATTACACTTTTCATCTTTTATGTTTGTATCGAATTGTAATGGATAACCTTTAACTTCAATAATTACAATCAAAATCATTTATTTGGTATAATCATATATTAGTTATTAAAAGGGTAAATTACACTTTTCATCCTTTATGTTTGTATCGAATTGCAATGGATAACCTTTAACTTCAATAATTACAATCAAAATCCTTTATTTGGAAAACCCATTACACCTTTCGTCCTTTTGCACTAACCAAGTCAAAATTTTAAGTTAAGTCTGATCATGTGACTTGCACATGAGGGTAGATTGGTAATTTTACTTATTTATTTACAAAACTATAAAATCCTCTCTTCTGTAAGCTATCTCTCACTATCTCCCTCTTCCTTTCTCTCTTGAGCCACCACCACCGTATTCCAAGAAGAAAATGGCAAAAAAAAATTCCCAATTTCAAAATCGAAATCTAGTGAATAATATACATTCAAGCAAAAGCAACAAGCATGAGCACATACTACCCTTTGATCAATCACTGCTCCTATAATTATAAATCACAAAAAAACCCCAAAATCAATCATCAATTTCACTCTATAAAACCCTAGCTACTCAATCAGTCAGTCATGCTCCTATAAATCACAATAAAAAACCAAAATTGAACCTCTGCTTTCTGTTTTCTTACACCTCCAAATCTAGTAACTTGCACCCCCTTAGAACGATTTGTTAACTGTGATGGTTTCTTCAGGAGGAAATTGGACCGATTCTTCAATGATAGGCGGCACATCAGATCTATTATCTCATTTCACACTTTTCTCTCCAATGCACACAACCCCTAGTCAAGTGACAAACAAATCGGAACCTTACACCATCGTGATTCGGTGGTCGTGACAGATCTTGTGGGTTTAGGTGTTTTAGGGTGGTTTTCAGGAGGGGTGTGGGTTTAGGTGTTTCATGTGGCCGGTAGTTATGGTGGCCGGAAGTGTTTCAAGAAGTGCAAATGTTACAGATCTTGTTCTTTGATTTTGTGGTTGTAAATGTTTAATACAGTGAAAAGGTGTGGGTGGATGGTTATGGTTGGCTTGGTGGACGGTGGTGGTGGGGCTTGGTGGACGAATTTGGTGGTGGTTGCTGTTGGGATACGGTGGTGGTGGTGGGACTTGGATGGCAGGTTGAACCCTAATTTGGGAAGAAAGTGAAAGAGGGGTTTATAAAGTGGGATGAATCAATGGTAAAAGGACATAAATGCCCTCACATGGGAATCACGTGATACGGTTTCACGTTTAATTTTAACCTGGTTAGTTTTAAAGGACGAAAGGTGTAATGGGTTTTCCAAATAAAGGATTGTGATTGTAATTATTGAAGTTAAAGGCTATCGATTGCAATTCGATACAAACATAAAGGATGAAAAGTGTAATTTACCCTTATTAAAATCTAAAAAAATATAATAGCGTTTTAAATATTTATAAAGATAAAGATTTTATTTAATTGGTAGTTTGAGTAATTTGCCATTTTAGTCCCTGAGTTTTTGTCCGAATTGCCATTTTAGTCCAAATAGTTTTTTTTTGTCCTCTGGGTCCCTTACTTTTCCTTTTTCTTGCCATTTTAATCACATTCTCTAACTTAGTCTAGAAAGCAGGTTATAATCAGGGGTATTTTTGGCATTAAACTATTATGAGGTTTATAAATTATGTTGTAAACTACCCCTGATTACCACTACACAACAGTTATACCAAAAATACCCCTGGTTATAACCAGATTTTTAGACTGAGTTAGGCAATGCGATCAAAATGGCAAGAAAATGGAAAAGTCAGGGACCCGGAGGAGAAAAAAACTATTTGGACTAAAATGGCAATTTGAAACAAACCTCAGGGACTAAAATGGCAATTTACTCTTGGTAGTTGTAATTGTTTTTATATTTTGATGATAAGGACAAGGATTACTGATAATCACATATTAAAATGAAAATATTTATTTTAATCAACTGTTTCGTTAAAAGGATTTATTCAATACATGTAGAACATATATATTTTTATACATGTGGTATATTTAGAATCCTACTTCTAATAAAGGATCCCATTATACCGTTTTACACTCCAATGAAATAATAATATTAAATCCTAATATCCAGCTTATCTCTTGTATATTTAATATTTTTTACTAAAGTATTTCTTTTATTTTTTTCTCAGCTAATTATTCAACATCAGGTAATACATAAGTTTCTAACCTAATAATAAATTAAAAAAAAGTAAAATGTTATAAACCATGTAATTCACAACTCTCTAACCTAATAAAAAATAAAGTGAGATGTTACAATAAGTAAATAGTACCTCAAAGTTCATTTTGTTAGAAAACACATCTTGATGACTAAATGTGTTAACGATTAAATTATTCGTGTAAGACATGTGTTTATTCAAATTGTGCAATACACGAGTTTTTAAAAGATGTAACTATTTTATTACTTAGTATATAAAATTATATTTATTCAACCCGTGTAATACAAGGGGTTCTAACCTAGTGAAAAATATAAAATAAACATAAATTTCATGAAATTAAATTTCGTAATTGACCAATTATCAATAAAATATAATTTAGTTATTAATTCTTACGTTAATTTTTATTTTTGAAGTTATGTTTATTTTCGGCAACATGTATACTACTTGTTCATCACATTATTCCATTTTATAACCCACAACTCGTTTAACAAATTTAGATAAATTTTTTTTAACGGCCAACAAACTCAATCCCGAGTATTTTCGGGACACCCATTGGACAAACGGAGTACTCCGAGAGTAACCCGAGTCCACCACCAATTCCGGGGAAAACCCGGTAACCCACCCGCCCGTAGGCACGACGGTGAAATTACCGGTAAAACCCGTTTGGCTCAAGGATCCAACCCAGGTTTCCCTGGGTCTCCTACCATTGTCCACCAATGCCTCACTCTGCACCAAGTGGGAGTCAAACCTGCATCTCTCAAGAGAATATATAGGGGAAGGTTCAAATGAAAACTAATAGTTATCGCGAAAACTCGAAAACTAACTAAAAAAACCTAAAAAACATACCATTTTTTTGCATACCAATTTTCGCTATTTAAATTATATAATTTTTTTTAAAAAGATTTTTTTTTGTAGTGCACATGTGTAATAGCACACATGTGTAATAATACTACACATGTGAATTATTACACATGTGCACTACAATTTTTTTTTTGAATTTTTTTTTATATATAAAAACTATCGATTTTTAATAAAAAATTGTAAAAAAAAAATTGGTGTGTTTTTAGGCTTTTTTTTAGTTAGTTTTCGAGTTTTCGCAATAAAAGTGGTTTTCATTTAAACCATCCCTGTATATATATAGGGCAAGTATATATAGGAAACCATTTTTTAGTGAGAAAACTAAGGAAACCCAATTGTGACCATTGATCTTGATCATCTAAGGGTTAGGGAAATTTGATGGTTTATTGATTTAAATTTAATACATAACTTATGTTGATGAGTGGGCCAGGAGGGTATTTGTGTCAAAAATACCATATCTCATTCTCTCTCTTCTGTATAATTGTCACCATTACCATCAAACCATCATCATCATCCATATCTCATTCTCTTTCTCTCTTCTTCTTTGAGAATTCAAAATATCAAGAATGGGGATGAAGGTTTTTAGAGAGAGAAACAACCATATCTCATTCTCTCTGTTCTTCTTCCAGAGTTTAAAATATCCATCATGTTCATTGTGTTCATCTGGTAGAAAAGAGAAATTCTGATCGGTGAGTGAATGGGGATGAAGGTTTTTATATAGAGAAACAACCATCTTCATCATGTTCATCTGGAACACCAAGTACACACGCACAAGTGTGTGAGAGAGAAGCAGGTTTGAACCTAATTTACCAAGATTTTAGAGAGAGAAACAACAATCTTCATCGTGTTCATCTCGAACACCAAGAACACAAGCACAAGTGTGTGAGAAAGAAGCAGGTTTGAACCTAATTTACCATGATTTTAGAGAGAGAAACAACAATCTTCATCGTGTTCATCTCGAACACCAAGAACACACGCACAAGTGTGTGAGGGAGAAGCATGTTTGAACCTAATTTACCATGATTTTAGAGAGAGAAACAACAATTTGTTGAGTTTTTTATTTTGAAATATCATTTCACACCTGAGTTTTTTTTTGTTAAGGCTGTTGTTAATATGTTTTTGTGTGCACAAAGTGGTCTAGTAATGGGTAAATGTTTATGTAGTTTACAGGTTTTTGTTTTTGTATTAAAATCATTTTTATTTTTTTTGATATTATCAGTTGTTATTAGCTTACAAATCTATATCTTTTTAAATGTTGAAATGTTATTTTAAATGGGTTGTTAGTTGAAATGTCTTGCTGGCATAATTAGCTACATATGTTGTAATAATGTTACACGTGTTATGTAACACCCCGTGTTTTCACGAGTGAAAGTCAAAGTCAAGGTCAAAGTCAACGACCGATTTCGCGCGACTTGACTCGTAGAAATGTTTTTATTTTATTTATATTATGTGGAGTAAATGTCGTTCATTACAATAATCGAATCATGCTAACCGTATTTCAATCGACCTACGACTGTGAATGATAGGAAGTAACAATGCGATAAAGTTAATCAAGCTATGCTAATCAAATCGACATCGAACCGTAACTCGAACTATGTATTTTACTTGTCATTTATACGTGTGTGTGTGCCTTACGTGTTACCTGTGCATGTTTATTTTATGTTATGTTGTGATAATCAAGCGAACTCGAAGTCTAACTCGAACGTAAACGAACCCGAACCCGAATTCCGAGTCGAACCATATAAGAAGTAGTTGGGACTGAAAGTAATTTGACTAGGAAACCCTATCGAATCGCTCGAAAATCGAAACCGAAGCAACATCGCACCGAACACACCTATTCAGGCGACATCCGCACGGATTGCCAATCCGCACGGATTGCCAATCCGCACGGATTGCCAATCCGCACGGATGACCTATCCACGCGGATAGCCTATCCGGGTACGTGCCATCCGCACGGCTCACCCTTTCCCTTTTTGGCATCCTATAAATACACGGGTCACTCTCCAACTTTTCCACTTTTGGCAAGTGACGTCCGAACCGCACGCATTCTTCACCTTTTCTCAGATTTCTCTCAATCCAGGTAAGATCTTGCACTAATTCTTGTACATTCTTGATCACTACACAATTCTACACCTTTCCATCTTTCAAATCTTCACTTTCGACCATGAAATCATCCAGATTTGAGGTATTCTCGGGTGACGTCATCATGAAGTTCTTATGAACTTCAAGCTTGACCTCATTCCACCAAGAATAACTCAGATCTAAACGATTTCCATAAGATTTCACAACAACTTCACCTAGATCTAAACTTTTCTAAGGGTAAAAGAGTTGAAAGAAATAAACCTAAGTTCTCTCCTTTTTTTTCCCTTAGAATCGGTACGAATCTGATCGGTTCTAGTCTTCTACTCGATAATAGTGAAGCACTAGTCCTGGATCTGGATTCTACCCACAGACACCTGATTTCGGGGTCAACCGGAATGACCGTTCTGAGTCGCCGACAGGCCGAGTTAGGGTGGTTCCTGACCGGTCTAGTCACGCGGGTGAGAAATACAATTCCAAGTGGTTGCCACGTAATCAGAACGTCTCGATAATCGACAACAGAAACCCAGAGTAGACGAACGGAACAATCAGACCAGAGGCTGTCCGCACGGACCAGTTATCCGCATGGACAAGCTGTCCGCACGGACAAGCTGTCCGCACGCACAGGCCATACGGACGGGTTGTCACCCGGACGAGCTACCCTTGGGACCCACTTTCCAAACAAGGTTTGAGTATCGGCGAATCAGCAATCCGGACGGACGACCTCTGAATGGATTACTCTTCGGATCATGAGATACTAAGGCCTTAAAATAAATTCAAACAGTGTTCATCCGCACGGCCAAGTCGTCCACACGGACAGGCCATCCGGACGGATTGTCTCTGCCCGCGCGCACAGACTGTCCGCACGGATTACCATTGTCCGCACGGACTACCATCCGGACGTATTGACGTCCGCGCGACCGGCTTGAAAGGTAGAAACACTTAAATGTTTTCTAAATGCTACAACGAAAACTCCAAAGCACAAGCCATCATACACAAACACATCCTTAGGAAGAAACAATCCACTTGAATGTTTATCCGCACGAACAACTTGTCCCCACGGATAAGCAATCGGCACGTACGACTAGTCCGCACGGATCACCATCCGCACGCACAGCTCGCGCGCACGGATAACTTATCCGGATGGGTCACCATCCGCACGGATAGTTCGCCCGCACGGATAACTTCCTCTCACGGATAGCTGCTCCGCACGATCAGCCATCCTAACCACTCTCACTTTGTACTGTTTACGTGCCACTTATCATTACGTTATCGAATTTATTCAGGCTAACCGTACTCGCTGAAAAGCGCTCCCTTCAATCCAGAATCGCTGTGAGTATACTCGAACCCTTTTTGTTTTAGCACTTTTGGGTGTTACATACGTTACGGATATTCAAACTACAACAATCACACTACTCAAGCTATTTTAAACGCTAAACCATTAATGCATGTTATACGTGGCTTATGAATGCTTGTTTGTTATGTTTACACATGGAATGCTGTCTACCTGCCTTAGCAACGATAGTACTATAGTTTGGACTCAGCACCCGTTCACACGGGGGTTGTTAAGGATCTTTTACTTGCATGGATTACGGTGGTAATCATGTATTGCGAACTGCCTCGGGCAGTCAACCCGCAGTCATTGGTATCGATGGATCTATGTCGATAACTAACGTGCTTCATTTCACTATGTGTACGTGCTGGTTATGCGTAAACGAATTCGAACTCTATATGCTATTATCAAACTTGTATGCTCACCTTTACATTATATGTATTGACTTTATTTTAACGTATGTGACAGGTGCTTAGGATGCATGTGTGGTAGGGAATGGAAGCTAGAATAAAGCTTTAGAGCCCAACAAATAGTTGTCTGTAGATAACTTATTAGGGGTCTCTAGAAGCAGATAAACAATTGCTACTTATTTAAATCTGAGTTGTCGGAACAAAATATTTGTTTTGATGTTGTCTGTAATAACTTGTTTGACTATTTATGATACGGTATGGGACGTATTGCTTTAATTAAATGGTAACGATAGTTGTTAAGGAAACTTCTGGACAATCTGTTTCGCTCTGTGCCACGCCCCGATGATTCCGTCATCGGTTGGGGTGTGACATGTTACTTATGTTAAAACCAGCCCTTTCTTGGACACAAAAAGGAACTACACATATGTAACACATCTAAAACAATTGTTGTGGGGAGCACAACTGTCAAGTCTAGAAAACAAAAGCTATACGACGTCAAACAAATACGAAAGGTTGTGCTAACATGTGACACCTGTGTCACTGCGACCATCAAACAAATACCAAACCAATGAAATATTATATTTCATACTTTGGACTTGTATAAATATGTGTATCTTTTGCACATATCAACTCTTGTTCGATTTCAAACTCTAAATCGCTTTCAGGAAGGTTATGCGCCCACTAATGCGTAAATATAACCAGTTTAATGCAACAAACACTCCGAAATAGTGAAATAGGCTTAACATACCTTAAATAACCTCTACATAACTTAGAAATAAGTTTTGGAAGGTTTGGTATGCCGAAATCAAGTTATATCGCTTACAGGGACTAACGTTGACAAACTGCGAAAGTATGCCAATTTGAACTGTAACAGACATTCCGGAACATGGCCATAAGTTAAACATACCATAAATATCCTTTACATAGCTTAGAAATAGGCTTTGAGGGGTTCGGTGTGCTAAAATAAACTTTTGGGTCATTCAGGGACTAAAAGCGTCAAAAAGTGCACAAGTTTGCACTTTCGCGCATATCTTACGTTCTGAATGCATCCGGACATCCAAAAATTTATGTAAGCACTATAATATTTTATTTTAGTGTTTGGCATAAGAAAAATCCATTCGTCGCGCAATTTGGATCGTTTTTCGCGCTTATGCGCATTCCGTCGTAATTAAGCGAACATCGCGATCGTACGGCCAAACGAACCAACATCTGACATATTTTTGAGCATGTTTCATGTCCACAATGTTTAGGCATCATTTTAGGGCCTTAAAGTTGGCTTTACGGGCCTTAGAAGTGCCGGAAATGGGCTGAAACACCAACAGGGACCAAAACTGTCATTTTTGAAAGTTGCTGCTGATCAGAAGGGCCAGGCGGCCCGCCTACACTTCTGGTGATCCTGAAGCGGGCCGCATCAGACTAACAGACAGCAAAAACATGCAGAAACTTTGAATCTGGTCCATTTCACTTATGCACATGGTATTTTTCAATACTATGGGCTCAAATGGTTTTGTAATACCATGTTCTTGAGGTGTATGGTTGAGATCGAATCACGTTTTCCTAGAAACGATCCTAACAGCTAACCAAACACTATAAATACCCCATGCCATCCATTGCTAAACTCACTAGAATTTTGATTTGAGAAACTCTAAGTTGAAACCATTGTTTCATACATGAGATTCTTGAATCGAGATTAGCATTCGGGGACCCTTCGTAAGTATTCTTTCGTTCTTTTATTGCTTTTCGAGTCTTTTCGAGTTTGAAAGTCAAACTTTGTTTGACTTTCTGCGTTGACCAGTTTATGGTCAATGAGAAGTTCGTTTGAACTTCGCAACGTGAGTGTAATCACGTTGGTTATAGTCCCTTAGGACTATGCCTACTGATTACCACGTTGTCTAGGGTCGTAGGGTAAGCGATCTAATAAATCGCTTATACCTTCGAACCCGACCCATTTGGTCGATCATTAGGATCCGACCAAACACATTAGGTGACCATAGTATATAGGGAATAACCTTCCGAGGTTATACCTTATGGTCGCTACGTTTAAGTAGTTGTATGATAGGTAGTTTATATGCCTTAGGTAAATTACCAGAATACCCTTTTCATGTATAATTGGTAATTAAGCATATGTAACCTAAAATTTTGTCACATAACTGATTATGTAACATGTTTAGGCATATAACACTTGTCATAGGGCTAGTTAGGCGGTCCGAACGCGTTTCACGCGAACGACGCGTTAAAGTAGCATAAGCTACCTAAACGGGTCGTGATGGGTCGTAAGCACTTATGTTAGGTTTCATTTAGTATGTAGGCTTTGTTAAACCATATTACCCGAGTCTCCATACTCGTTTGGTTTACGAACCCACATTCTATCCGATCCTCCGAGTTAGGTCCGGTTTATTAACATAGTTACCTATATTAGGTGCCGTTTGATATCCGTGATCTCTAGCATTGTTTGGTTGTTACTCAAGGACTACTGAGCTTTCCCAAGTGAGTACATAGACCCCTCTTTTACTGTTTTCCAAACGTTTTGGGATGGAACACATGTGCCTACTTGTTACTTTCATGTTTTCCTGTTTTCACATCATATACTTCCTACGTTCATTAGTACATTATACTACATGATTTCATTACATTTTATGCTATGTATGTCCATTGTGTGCATACTTAGTACATGGTTCTACATTACATTTCTGCTATGTATGTTAACTGATAGCATGCTAGCACATTGATTTACATGACTTTTCTGCTTTATATGTTAACTTAGCATACTTAGTACATTTCTTATTCATCATATGCTTACATTTTGGTATGACATTTGGTTTGTTTAAACTATACTATACATTCATTAACACCGATCATGCCGCTCGGTAGTAGGTAGTGGTACCATAGGACTTGAAAAATCCTATTCCTGAAATCTCGGGTTTGTTTGGACGTAAGGAATGACCGAATCCGAATACATATTCTTTTGATAACCCATTTTACATGGTTATCCGACTGTCTCAAGGCTTGGATGTATGAATTTTCACAATACCGCATAAATGTCTATATCATTATAGCATGCATTTACTACACAAAACATAACTTTGATTTAAACCAAGTTTTACTTCAATACTTTGTTTTGTGCATTTCACCTATGGTTTAGTTGATGCATTTCACTAGCCATACATATCATTTTGGTTACACATTACATGATTTACATATTGACATAAACATTTTTGACATATTATTCAATACGTTTGGCAATTGGTTTAAACATAGACATCTTACATTGGTGGTTTGTTTGGGTAAGTGATTTGAGTAACGGTGCAGGTGTAATATGATACAAGCATGGTGGATACGCCGCTGGTACTTCCTATATATAAGTGATTGTATGGTATTACATATCGTAGCGTTATTTGAATCATTTCAATTTGGACATATAACATTTTATACAAATAACATACTTTTCACAATACATTGTTTTACAAACAACTGATCTTATACAAACTCATTTTACATGGTTATTCATTTAACCCTACATTATTCTCTTATTTATACATATCATCTGATCTTATCGTTTTTCAAATGATTTACAAGACAAAGCAAATTACAAGGTTCATGACTTAACATTTTATCAAATATAAGTCATGAATCCTATTTTCATAAACCTATGTATCTCACAGGCATTTTTATGCTGACGTACCTATTTTCACATGTGTTTTTAGGAGATGATGCATAGGACTTATCAAGACATACTTAGGCGGACTTGTGCCTTAGTGACTTAAAACGCAACAAGAACTAGTTAATTTTTGTTATGTACTCTTTGTTTCTTGTTTAAAACAATGTAAATTCTCATGTTTGATTAATAAAATGAAACTTTAATTGCCATGGATTTGAAACGATTAATTCTGTTACAACACTCCCCGACGTTTCCGCCACGTTTTGTATGTTCCACGTGGTCGGGGTGTGACAGAAAAGATGGTATCAGAGCCAATGGTTATAGGGAATTAGGTTATTAGTAATGCTTTGACCTAGTCTATAACCTTCTTAGGACCCTAACGCGAGTTTACTTGCGTTTAGTCATAAAAAAACACTGTCACCTATCCTTAGGCGACGACCACAACAAGAACATAAATTTCAAAACCGCTTTGAAAACTAATCATCTGTTCTAGGATAATTGATTATAAGGTTTTGAACCCTCTATTGTAAGGTTTTGAACCCTCTGTTGTAAGGTTTTGAACCCTCTGTTATATGGTTTTGAACCCCTTTGAGTTTTCAAAATCTCGTCAAGGTTTTGGGTTTTAAATAATGTGAACACGTGCAAACTGGAAGGGTGAATGCCTGTATTCTGGGTTTTCTGTCTAGGCAAGCACTTCGTATACATCTCATCAGACGCGAGACCAGTTGTGCTTACCTGGGAATTCTTGGGATGAGTGTTCACTTATAGGCGAGCATGTCTTCGCGATACATTATTTTGGCCCATTTACTTTGATTAGTCACTGTGTGTCGTTTGTTTACCTTGTGGTAACAAACAAATGACCACTACCCTTGTTTTCATCAGATTTGTTTCATCCCATTCTTTTCGTCTATTTCTCTCACTCGTTTCCTTTCATGTTTCCTCTTTTAGAATGCCTCCTCGACGCGAAAATCATATAGCGACTGCCGAACTGGCAGAAATCATTGCGCAGCAAATGGCTGCTGCCTTCCCAAATCTTTATGCTCAAATGGTTCAAGCCATCAACAACAACAATGGTCCATGCAATTTTAAGAGTTTTAACTTGGCGAAACCACTCAAGTTTAGTGGTTCTGAGGGAGCGACTGGGCTTCTTCAATGGTTTGAGAGCATTAAGAATACTTTCCGCCATGTGCAGTGTCCTAACAATCGCAAGGTCGAGTTTGCTTCGAGTGTGTTCCAGAATAGAGCCCTTACGTGGTGGAACGGGGCTATGAGAGATCGTGGTGCAGAAGTTGCTCTAGCACAGACATGGGCTGAACTTAGGGCCCTTATGATGAAGGAATTCTGTCCTCGTCATGAGATCAGGGCCTTGGAAAGGGAATTCGACGATCTTAAGCAAGACAGCGGTGAACATCGAGCCTACACTGATCGATATGAGGAGCTGAGCCTGTTGTGTCCTACTATGGTTACGCCTTTGGATAAGGCGATTGAAAAATACATTGATGGTCTCCCTGACTCAGTTCAGGACATTGTTACTGGTAGTAACCCCACTACGGTTAGGCAGGCCATTGAGCTATCTGCAACCTTGACTGAATCTCAGATCAGAAAGCATAAACTCTTTCGAAAGGGTGACAAGAAGCCAATCGAGGAATCAAAGACCATGGATGAACAGACTGGATCCCCTGAGAAGTCTAAGAAGCGTAAGGCTTCGCAGAATTGTGCGATTGCTGCTTAACCCAACCAAAACAACTGCAACCAACCAACTCAACCTCCTGTAAAGAAACCTTATGCCGGTACTGCACCGATATGCGACAAATGTAATGCACACCATTTAGCTCACCTACAGTGTCGTTTATGTGCATCATGTGGGCGACTCGGTCACCTGGCAAATGCTTGTCGATTTACCCCGAACCAAGGTGGTCCAAACCAACCTCAAGTAAATCCTGCTCAAGCTCGTCTTCCACCAGGACCTTGCTTCAACTGTGGCGAGATGGGCCATTTCCGAAGAAATTGCCCAAAGATTGCTAATGCGAATCCAGCGCAAGGATGAGCATCGGACCAACTAGAAGACAATGTTGTTTAGAAATAATCAAGCCTTATGTATTATTTTCTTTTGTAGTCAAGGTCCATGAAACAGTTGTTGTTGTTTATAAATAAATCCTTTTATTTACATTGCAATGTACAAATGTGATGGCTTGTATAAACAACGTATCTTCTACAATACCGACAATCAAGGAACTGTATTCCTTGAAGAACAGACTACCCCGTAATTTCTTCCATTTTACTATCTCTTGCGTTTTCCACGGAAATCCAAAGTACCCGTTTCTTTCAAGGAAACGAAGTACAAGGCGCAAGTTACAAATCTGTACGAATATCCAAAGTACCACTATAAATTCCTAATAGGGTACCTAAGGGTATTCCCGTATATTCAAAAATTATTGTACCCAAATTCGAATATTGCGTTTTCTTGAAAACGAAATCGAATTTTTGGAAGATCTTTCTATCTTCATAGTTAGATTCTTACTAATGTTTAAAGTACCAAATGAAATCCATGAAATGGATTCCTAGTGTGCTTTAAATGCATGTACGTAATTAACAAAACAAAACTTACAAATTAAAGATCTAGATAAACAATTTTGTGGTTATGTGACTATGTGTTTATGCATTTTGTGTTTTCGTATACACTGGATATTCGTTATCCAAATCCTTATAGAATCTTTCTTATCTTCATATGAGGGATTCGTAGTAGGATATTCAAAAAGGTACTATCTTAAATCCTTAATGGACTCCTACGTTGTAGTTAAGTCCCTTGGATTATAAAGTACTATTCCAAAGTTCAAGGACAACATGTGTTGATATAGTTGAAGAGATTGGTTCGACAATCTAGTTAAAGACGTCCTACGTCGATGTAGTTAAATATTCCTCTTGGGTAGTTAAGTTAAATAGATTGGTTCGACAATCTAGTTAAATATATCATGTGTTGATATAGTTAAAGAGATCCTACGTCGATCTAAGTTAAATAGATTGGTTCGACAATCTAGTTAAATATATCATGCGTTGATATAGTTAAATAGGCCCTCTGGCGGTCTAGTTAAAGAGATCCTACGTCGATCTAAGTTAAATAGATTGGTTCGACAATCTAGTTAAATGTATTATGTGTTTATGTAGTTAAATAGGCCCTCGGGTGGTCTAGTTCAAGAGATTGTTCGTTGATCTAATCCTGTGGTGACCTAGTTAAAGAGACTCTTTTGCAGTCAAGTTAAATCACCACAGGATTATTCGTTGTTTTTCCCATACGCATTATGAAATGAACTGTGCGGACTGTGCAAGGAAGTACGTAATTATGGAGGCCTACATAATTATGGAATTCAGTGCACAGAAACCACGGGAAGTTTTGTCATGTGTTAAGACCTACAGTGACAAGAGTAATGATACGGGAGAAGTCTTGGACTTTGACCAATGTCATATATTCTTATACTCCCCAATTCTGATTTCAAGCACACACAAGTTTCCTATGATAATTCTTCACGGGAAACGTTCTCCTGTCTATAGTTTGAAACTCCATGTTTTGCTACTACAAGGACTTCACTTTGAGGGTTGACATTTTCGCTAAGAATCCTAACATGGCCCAGAGTTTTACTTAAGGGTTTAATGGATCTATTAGAAGGCGAAACCGTCACAGCTGTCTTCACAAGTTTCCTCTAGAAATTAATTTCGGGACGAAATTTCCTAAAGTAGGGGAGACTGTGACACCTGTGTCACTGCGACCATCAAACAAATACTAAACCAATGAAATATTGTATTTCATACTTTGGACTTGTATAAATATGTGTATCTTTTGCACATATCAACTCTTGTTCGATTTCAAACTCTAAATCGCTTTCTGGAAGGTTATGCGCGCACTAATGCGTAAATATAACCAGTTTAATGCAACAAACACTCCGGAATAGTGAAATAGGCTTAAAATACCTTAAATAACCTCTACATAACTTAGAAATAAGTTTTGGAAGGTTTGGTATGCCGAAATCAAGTTATATCGCTTACAGGGACTAAAGTTGACAAACTGCGAAAGTATGCCAATTTGAACTGTAACAGACATTCCGGAACATGGCCATAAGTTAAACATACCATAAATATCCTTTACATAGCTTAGAAATAGGCTTTGAGGGGTTCGGTGTGCTAAAATAAACTTTTGGGTCATTCAGGGACTAAAAGCGTCAAAAAGTGCACAAGTTTGCACTTTCGCGCATATCTTACGTTCTGAATACATCCGGACATCCAAAAATTTATGTAAGCACTATAATATTTTATTTTAGTGTTTGGCATAAGAAAAATCCATTCGTCGCGCAATTTGGATCGTTTTTCGCGCTTATGCGCATTCCGTCGTAATTAAGCGAACATCGCGATCGTACGGCCAAACGAACCAACATCTGACATATTTTTGAGCATGTTTCATGTCCACAATGTTTAGGCATCATTTTAGGGCCTTAAAGTTGGCTTTACGGGCCTTAGAAGTGCCGGAAATGGGCTGAAACACCAACAGGGACCAAAACTGTCATTTTTGAAAGTTGCTGCTGATCAGAAGGGCCAGGCGGCCCGCCTACACTTCTGGTGATCCTGAAGCGGGCCGCATCAGACTAACAGACAGCAAAAACATGCAGAAACTTTGAATCTGGTCCATTTCACTTATGCACATGGTATTTTTCAATACTATGGGCTCAAATGGTTTTGTAATACCATGTTCTTGAGGTGTATGGTTGAGATCGAATCACGTTTTCCTAGAAACGATCCTAACAGCTAACCGAACACTATAAATACCCCATGCCATCCATTGCTAAACTCACTAGAATTTTGATTTGAGAAACTCTAAGTTGAAACCATTGTTTCATACATGAGATTCTTGAATCGAGATTAGCATTCGGGGACCCTTCGTAAGTATTCTTTCGTTCTTTTATTGCTTTTCAAGTCTTTTCGAGTCTGAAAGTCAAACTTTGTTTGACTTTCTGCGTTGACCAGTTTATGGTCAATGAGAAGTTCGTTTGAACTTCGCAACGTGAGTGTAATCACGTTGGTTATAGTCCCTTGGGACTATGCCTACTGATTACCACGTTGCCTATGTATGTCCATTGTGTGCATACTTAGTACATGGTTCTACATTACATTTCTGCTATGTATGTTAACTGATAGCATGCTAGCACATTGATTTACATGACTTTTCTGCTTTATATGTTAACTTAGCATACTTAGTACATTTCTTATTCATCATATGCTTACATTTTGGTATGACATTTGGTTTGTTTAAACTATACTATACATTCATTAACACCGATCATGCCGCTCGGTAGTAGGTAGTGGTACCATAGGACTTGAAAAATCCTATTCCTGAAATCTCGGGTTTGTTTGGACGTAAGGAATGACCGAATCCGAATACATATTCTTTTGATAACCCATTTTACATGGTTATCCGACTGTCTCAAGGCTTGGATGTATGAATTTTCACAATACCGCATAAATGTCTATATCATTATAGCATGCATTTACTACACAAAACATAACTTTGATTTAAACCAAGTTTTACTTCAATACTTTGTTTTGTGCATTTCACCTATGGTTTAGTTGATGCATTTCACTAGCCATACATATCATTTTGGTTACACATTATATGATTTACATATTGACATAAACATTTTTGACATATTATTCAATACGTTTGGCAATTGGTTTAAACATAGACATCTTACATTGGTGGTTTGTTTGGGTAAGTGATTTGAGTAACGGTGCGGGTGTAATATGATACAAGCATGGTGGATACGCCGCTGGTACTTCTTATATATAAGTGATTGTATGGTATTACATATCGTAGCGTTATTTGAATCATTTCAATTTGGGCATATAACATTTTATACAAATAACATACTTTTCACAATACATTGTTTTACAAACAACTGATCTTATACAAACTCATTTTACATGGTTATTCATTTAACCCTACATTATTCTCTTATTTATACATATCATCTGATCTTATCGTTTTTCAAATGATTTACAAGACAAAGCAAATTACAAGGTTCATGACTAAACATTTTATCAAATATAAGTCATGAATCCTATTTTCACAAACCTATGTATCTCACAGGCATTTTTATGCTGACGTACCTATTTTCACATGTGTTTTCAGGAGATGATGCATAGGACTTATCAAGACATACTTAGGCGGACTTGTGCCTTAGTGACTTAAAACGCAACAAGAACTAGTTAATTTTTGTTATGTACTCTTTGTTTCTTGTTTAAAACAATGTAAACTCTCATGTTTGATTAATAAAACGAAACTTTAATTGCCATGGATTTGAAACGATTAATTCTGTTACAACACTCCCCGACGTTTCCGCCACGTTTTGTATGTTCCACGTGGTCGGGGTGTGACATAACATACGTTACATGTTTGTTTAGTGCTTGCAGCGAGGGAGTGGTTCTACCGCATAGTAGTTGTTTGAAGTGTATGGTAACTGTTTACATATGTAACCTTTTTTTGGGTGGTTTTGCTTAGTTTTTTTTATGTGTGAAATGATGCAGATAAAAACTCAAAATTTAGGGAGTCTTCAAGTTCAGGGCATAATTGGGTAGAAGGTAACTAGTGTTAGTTATGTTACTACTATTTTTTTAATTAGTAGATTAAAAATACTGGACTGTAACTTGTGTTATTATGACTTGACCATAGCAGTTGCAGCCAAACGAGAAGGGATCTTGGCAGGAAGAAAGAGAACCACAATATCGGATACGACAAAAGATGGCCATAAAGCGAAAGAAGGTAGATGGAGAAACCGATGAAGAATGGGAACAAGAAGTCGATGAAGGGCAGGTGGTGGGTACCTTTGACGTTGTACAGAAGTTACCCTCCAGTGTAACACATGTTACAAACATGTGTTACATATGTTCAACCTCTTTGTTACCAAAAATCGGGGCTGCACATATGTAAGACATGTTTGTAACTTATGTTACACTAGAGGGTAACACATGTATGATCATTTTTGGATCATTTGTATATATTTAAGTATAAACCTACAACATCGATATCCCCAAAAAGGTTACACATGTTACCACAGAATGGGAAATGTGTAGCAGCGTTCAATACTATTCTTTCACTCTATAGTGTGTAACATGTGTGACATGGCGTTTGTCAGCAAAACATATAACTTGTAAGGTGATACGGTTGTATCTTTAAAATATGTTTACCTATAAGTACTTACATGTTACAGGTTGTATCTTTAAAACATGTTTAAACTGAAAACTAGAAACACTTATAAAATATAAAGCAGAGTTACACAAGATGTAACATGTGTAAACTGGAAACACTTGTGTAACATTTCGGTGTAACACATGTTACAGGTTGTATCTTTAAAACATGTTTACCTATAAGTACTTACAAAATATAAAGCAGAGTAGGAACACAACTTTTAAGGATGTTACTCACGTTGTAGAGAAGATGTTACATGTGCACACACAATTAACATGTGTAACATGGCGACAAGTGTCATGTGTGATCTTTTTTTTGTTACCCTAGGGTGCTAAACGTATTACAACGTTCATAACGCAGGTAAACTTATACTAACATCCGTCCCTATGTCCACAGATGATCTTGAACATACTCCACGTTACCATCTTTACGAGTCTTCCAATGGCACTAAATTGTGGACACCGAATGTCAACGAGCAATATCATCCTATTATTGTTAAATCATACGTCACACTGGAAGAACTTCTTGCCATGTATAAGACTTATGACCAATAAGTTGGGTTCAGTGTAAAAAATATACGTTAATGCAGTTTTTTTATCTACTAATAACATTGACAAGTCTACGTACATATGTAACATGAAGTGTATCGTTTGTCCCTGTAATTCGTTACACTAGTCTCATATACTTATAGTTACATATATTACTTGTTTGTTAATTGATATGACTTTTTGGATGATGTAATGTTGTTACATATGTAATTTTACTAAGTTTAAATTGACACCAAAGGGGCTGATATATGTAACACATGTATAGCCATTTTACATGTGTTACAACGTCAAGGTTACACATGTTACATATAGTTGTTGCATCCCAAAAAAATTGTCGTCACATCAACATCCGTATTCATCCAAAAATGGGCATACTAACAATGAAAATAAAAATGAATTTTATATCAATAGTTGTAATGCTTCTAAAAATGGTCTTCACAACAACATCCATCTTCACAACACATAGCAGCCAACCAAAAAACACACCATCGTCACCACGAAAACCTGATGATGCGTTGTAATCCTTCGGCGGGCTTCGCTTCTTGATAACCATCTTCATCTTGAAAACAAAACATCTTTTCACCTATGAACAAAACAAGTACATCAATATTAATCTTCTATAGTTAAAACTTATTAATCTCCTATGTAACATGTGTAACGTGGCTATACATGTGTTACCTCTCTAGTGTAACACATGTTACAAACATGTGTTACATATGTGCAACCCCCCTTTGTGTCCAAAAAAAGGTTGGGGTAACTACAAGTAACTTGTGTAACGTTGTTACTTACCAGACAAACAAGTTAGTAGATATATTACATATGTATCATACTTACCTAATATATGGTTACGCATATAGCTCTTATGTTACAACCTTTTCTGTTACTTCAAAACTATAAGCAATTGTAACATGTGTTACACATCTGCGTTCTTTAAATTTCTGACAGTTGTACATGTGTTACACATGTAGCCCTTATCCTAAGGGGTTTTGAAAAAAAGATAAATTCATTGTTACTTCAAAACAATAGGCAATTCTAGGATGTGTTACACATATTAGAATTGTCCATTGTTTTGAAAAAAGATTCCTTCATTGTTACTTCAAAACAATATGCTTTGCTCCTTGATAACCATCTTCATCTTGAACACAAAACATCCATTCACCTATGAACAAAACAAGTACATCGGTATATGTTATAGCAAGTGTACTTGTGTTAATTTTTTTGTAACACGTGTAACAACTATATGTAACATGTGTAATGTGGCTATACATGTGTTACCACTCTAATGTAACACAAGTTACAAACATGTGTTACATATGTGCAGCCCCCTTTGTATCCAAAAAGGGTTGGGGTAATTATAAATAACATGTAATATATGTATCTAATTATCCAACAAAAAGACACTACTTTTTATTTTTAAAATAAACGAGGTATTATGAATAAATTATGAAGTTTCTAAAGGTAACACATGTTATAACATATAGGATAAACAAAAGCCCCAAACAAGCAACATATAGGGGCTTGCACATATGTAACACATGTTTGTAACTTGTGTTACACTAGAGTCGTAACTTGTGTTACAAACACATGTATAACATGTGTTACGTGTTACACATGTGTAAACTTTTTGTTGTAACACATGTAACATGCCTATACATGTGTTACCGCCTAGTATAACACAAAAAACAGTTAGTATTCAGATCAAAAGCCCCAAACAAGCAATCAAACTAACAAAAGCAGTTACTGTTCAGATCAAAAGCCTCAAATAAGCAACCAAACCAAACACAAATTTTTTTTTGTAAAATAAACGAGATCATCAACGATTATATTATGGACTTTTTAAATGTAACTAATATATAACAACAACAACAACAATCATTATCTCAATTCTAAATTTTTTTTAATACATTTAAAAAAAATACCCAACAAACTATCAAATCTATTTTACTAATACACACACAAAATCATTCAACTTTTACCAAAATAAATAACATTAAGACATGGAACCAGTCCATGTCATACTTGTGAGTATGTTCTTTGTGTTCTAACAAGTTTTTCTCTCAACCAAAACCCATGTAACCAAACGATTTCTGACCTGCTTCTCTCTCACACAATTGTGTGTGTTCTTGGTGTTCTAACAACTTTCTCTCTCTAAAACCCATGAACCAAATGATTTCTGGACTGCTTCTCACTCACACACTTGTGTGTGTTTTTGGTCTTGGTGTTCCAATAACTTTCCCTCTCTAGAAACTCATGCAACCAAACGATTTCAGCCTGCTTCTCTCTCACACACTTGTGTGTGTGTTCTTGGTGTTCTTCATGAACACGATGGAGAATCTTGTTTCTCTTTCTCTCACACGCTTGTGTGTGTGTTTTTGGTGTTTCTCTTTCTTTAACAATAACGATTCAGGCTTGCTTCTCTCACACACACTTGTGTGTGTGTTCTTGGTGTTTATATTGAAACATGAAGAGAGAGAGAGAGAGAGAGAGAGAGAGAGAGGATGAGAGAATGGATGATGATGGTTTGATGGTGAATGTACAGAAGAGAGAGAATGAACAAGATGAAGAAAGAACAATGGAATTTTGAAAAAGAAATGGTTTCTAAGAAGATAAGAAGTACAAAAAGGTGATGGATGATGGGTTGGGGTATAATCGAGTGTGGATGGTGGGGAAATGTGTTGGTTGGTGAAAAGTAGAAAGCACATTCTTCAAAGAAAAGAACAAAAAGACCAAAATACCCTTAAAGCATGGGTTTGGATGAGGTGATGTGGATGAATGTGGTCCACATATTCTAGTTTGCTAAGTTTTCTCAATAAAATTGGTTTTCTCCATATACTTACACTATATATATGTGTATATATATATATATATATATGGGGAGGGTTATCTTGAGAACACTCATTTTTGTGAGAACACTAGGAACAATTTCCATCCATAGATCATCCTAAATTAAGGGCTAAGATTAGAGGGGATTTAAATGAGGGGAAAACTAAAATTAAAAGACAAAAGTGGCATTATTGTCAAAACATAAAACTCAAAAAACCCATCAAAATCCTTCAATAGCATCTCTATAAAAAACCCGTCAAATTTCTAAATCACAATGCTGGAGATTTCAAAAATCAAAAGAGGAATACGAAGAATCAATCTCGCCCAATTTGGATTTGATTGAGATCATCTTCGATTTGACTGATTATGAACGGTTGGCTGATGTAATAAGCGAAAAAACTTTACTCTTCTTCTTCAGGTACTGGTTTTTGTTGTGATTTAGATCTGATTGATGGTTTGAAGTGTGATTATTTCGTTGGCTGAGGTTATAAGCGAAGAAACTTTGCTCATCTTCTTTAGGTACTGATTTTTGTTGTAATTTGGATTTGATTGATGGTTTGAATTATGATTATTTGGTTTATGTTAGTTATGTGTGAAACTGTTAGGTTTGTTTGGACGTTTATGTGATTTTTAGTTTTGTATATGGAGAATTGGTTGAATTTGGGTTTCTATAACTAAATTTGAGTATGAAATTGTTAGGTTTGTTTGGACATTGATGTAAATTTTAGTTATGTATATAGAATATTGGTGGAATTGGGGTTTCTATGACCGAATTTAAGTCTAAAATTTTTAGGTTTGCTTGGAAATTGATGTGAATTTTTGTTATGAATGTTGAGAGAATTGGTTGAGTTCCGATCACGCTATCATATCATTATCTATAGGTGCCAATGCACTTTTCATAACTTATGCAACGTCTATCGGTAACAATTCACGATTTGTTAATCTATTGCCAGTGCTTTTTGATACTAATCTTGCTTAGGGTTTCTCGTTGAACAAAGCGCCACACTAAAAGACTGGGTTTATCTGAGTATAGAGATAGTGTCTTATGTTCATGGGTCAACTAAGGTTTTAGGATAACAAGTTGAAGAATTGTTTTTAACTATATGTTATTGTTACTTTTGTTTATTGATAAAAATGTGTATGAGTTTAACGAATATTGACGCTGTGATTAACTCGGGAAGTGTGTTGGTATCGCATTTCGGTCAGTCTCAGGATTTCCATATGTTTTTACACATGTGTAAATCATATATATATATATATATATATATAGGTTTACACATGTGTAAATCATAATACTTTAAAAAATCAGCATAAATAAGAAAGTTTACACATGTGTAAATCATATATATGAAGGTTTACACAAGTGTAAGTCATAATAATTAAAAAAAAAGCATAAATACGAAAGTTTACACATGCGTAAAACATATATATATAGGTTTACACATGTGTAAATCATAGTACTTTAAAGAAATAAGGATAAATATGAAATTTTACACATGTGTAAATCATATCTACGAGGAATGAACATGGGTACCAGACCGGTACTAAAATACCGATACCGAAAGACGACAATAATGTGTACCGGTGTACAATACAAGTATTTACTAGTAAATCAATCAAAATAGTTGTACCGGTCCCAAAAACGGGAAAAATGGGTACCGAAAATGATCGGTACGGTACCCTTAGTTTTAAAAAACGTGCCTGAGGCGCGCCTAGGCGCGAGGCGCAACTTCTGGGGCTTTTTGGCTTAGCGCCTTGTGTAATTACAAGAAGCGCCCAAAATGCACAGCTTTTTGGGGGATTTTTGTCCTGAGGCGCGCGCCTCATGTACCTGAGGCATTTTTCTGCAGAAAAAAGTTGTACCTTGGGTTTTTTGACTTGTAGATGTAAGTAAAATGGTATAAAAGCCTTATTTATAGCTATATTTTGGTTAAAAGAAGCTAAAAACCTATGAGATTTGTATGGGATATATAAAAAAATTTATATAAACACCTTGCGCCTCGGGTACAAAAAGCCCACCGCTTTTGCGGTTTGCGCTTCGCGCCTTAATTTTAGACCTCGTCGCTTTTGTGCGCCTAGCGCTTTTTAAAACCAAGCAGGTAACACTCTTTATATTTGACCAAGCAAAACGGGTTGGGTTACGGGTATTTGCCACTTGTTGACTGGTTGGGTAATAAATTTGTGAAATATGATTTCAAACTTCTGTAAAATCTTCTGAATAAACGTTTTAGAAGGTAAGTGGCAAAATAAACGGGCTTGTTTTGGGTCAAAACTAGTACACTATTTTCTATGAATTGACCCTGAAGCATGTTTTTTTTTTTCTATTTTTTATTTTAATATTTAGAAATAGCAAGTTTGTGAAATATGATCACAAACTTTTGTAAAATCTTCCGAATAAATGTTTTGTTTTACGAAGTGGCAGAATAAACAGGTTGAGTTATGGGTCAAATTGGGTGCTCTTTTGCTATGGTCTGCCCAGAAACATTTTTTTCCCTCTAAATGTTAATTTTTTTATTTGGTAAGTTTGTGTAATATGATGAATATTTTTTCTTATTAAATGGTTTATAGGGTTTTATTACTTATTAGACTTTTCAAGTAATCCATGCTTACTGTTATGTTGTTTACTATATTAGAGGCTTATGGGAATTAGTAAAAACTACTACACATTTGTATAAATGGTTTATTTCCAACATGCAAGGATATCTGGTTACATTTTAGGCATTTATGCTTTTTTTATTATCCATCAAGATTGTAGTGATGTTTTGTATGGACTTTAGGCCTCGTATGTATAGATTTTAGTTAACCATGTTCATTCAAGCATCTCGACACTGTTTCAGCATCTTGCGAGTCTTAGCAGTATTTTAGCTTCTTAAGTGCAGCCCTTGTTTTGATTTTTGACAAAGTTTTTTCCTTGAAGATACATCACTGTCTTTCGTATTGTCGAGTGTCCTTTTTTAAGTAACTTTAATGGTTATTTTATTATTATTTTAAGTTAGTGTAGCAGTAATTTGTGTTTATGGATGTTCTTTGTTGAAACAGATCACATGTGTATAGTCTACTTGAAATCAGTGGGTCACGCAAAATGGAAAGACATAGAATATGTGAAACCTCAAAAAATAAAGTTGGCTTGAGCAACAAAGGAAAATGGCATTGATGTGGAGTATTTGTAATGAGACACATGAAGACCTATAAGGAAAGACGCGTGAAGAATTGGGAATGCGGTTTCAAAATGGAGAAAAGCAAGAAACAAAACGGACAATTGAGCTTCCTTAGACAAACATATGTTGTGAAGATTTTTCTTTCCAAAGCAAATATTCACAGAGAATTTGTGATCCACAAAACTAGTTGATATTTTGAAGTACGAATTTTGTTTTTTATGTTATCGTGCATACCAAACAGGTTTCATTGGCTGCGGTGGTTTGGGAATTAAAAAACTTTTGTAATTCTGACCATTAACGTTGATATTTGGTAAGATTATTATTCTTGTTATCTTTGTGTTTGTATGGGTCGGATGGCTTTCAATTTAATCCAGATATTATGCGATTGTATTGGTGTGGGAGGTGTATTTTCCAAAAAGTTGATGGTTTTGTTGACTCGCTTTGAAACAGACTCGGTACAGTGTAACCGATCATTCAAAAACAGGTATTCTCAATGCGCGTCAATGTGCAAGCCTATGAATTCAACAACAATATGATTCTTTAGTACAACCATATATTACAAACATCGTGCTAAAGCAAGTTCTCTCGCACTTAACAAAAAATGTTTGAATAAACAATTATTTTATACAAAGTTTGGCTCCATCGACGCCATAAAACTCAAGCACGAGGAGACGGGTTTCTCTTAAATATGCATATGCATCACTATATATAGCAACTACATTCGCAAACATAACTAAACCAATCATCAAAGCTGCCAAAATCTTATCCCCTTTCGTTGACATACCATGGAAATCCCTAAACACAAAAAAAAATAAAAAAATAAATAAATAAACAGCATAAAGTGCACGAATTAGAACCGTTGTTGGTGACATTTTTGTAATTTAGGATGATTATTTACCTTATGGGTTCTTGTGTAGACATATGCCGGGTAAAATGGGTCGGACTGGGCTGGGTAGCTTGGATCAAACATGTTCTAAAACTAGTTCGGGCCAGGACGAGACTAAAGGCGTTGGATCTTAGTTGGACATGTGGCCGTAGAAAAGCTGTTGTTGTTTGTTTACCAAGTGGTTGCGGATACGTTGGATCTTAGCTCGTTGTAACCTGTAGAGAAAGATTGGTTAAAGAAGGGGTGTCGTCCCCTTTTACATAAGATAATATCTTGCTTAATTCACAGTTTACACGTGTGTAAATGAGCTGCACATGTGTAAAACAGAAACAACTAATTGACAAGGAACAATTTACACATGTGTAAATTAGCTGAAAATGTGTAAAACATAAACTATTAAGTGACCACCAAATAGTTTACACACGTGTAATTATTAAAGAATAGGTAAAACATAACCAAATAAGTGATAGGGAACTTTTTACACATGTGTAATTCAGTTAAGATTGTGTAAGAACAACAATTTACACATGTGTATATAAGCTGAAAATGTGTAAAACAGAAACGTATAACTGATAGGGAACAATATTTACACATGTGTAACACCCCTGAACGTATGTAAATCATAAACAAAAAAGTCGCAATGAACACTTACACATGTGTAAAACAAGAGTTACGCATGTGTAAATCTGAACAGGATGATACGTAAAAGTCTTAACATCAACAACACATAAAATAGAACATGTGTATTTGAACAAGATGGAATGCAAGCCATTAGCAGTTAATCATGTGCCATTAGGTGAAACAAAAAAGTACATATAAAATACACAGATTCAAATTGAAATCGTGGAATATATGAAACAAAATCAATAATCACTAAAAATCGAAATTCAATTAACATGTAACAAAATCAACAATCACTGAATATCAAAATTGAATTAACGATAACTGAAAACCTGAATTGATACCTGCAAATCACTAAGAAATTGATGAATATAGCTTCAGAACAAATTGAAGTTTTATAAGCCCTAAAATTGTTGACGAGATCAAAAGATTGAAGAGATCGTTGAAGGTTTCAGATTTGCGCCCTAATCATCAGCAATCTAATCATCTCTGTGATTCATCATCTGGTAAGAGCGTAATTTTTTTTTGTCTAGGTTCTGAAATGATACTGATTTTAATGGAACAGAGAATTGTATAATTACCAATTTACCCTTTTCATTAAAACACAAGGGATATAAATGAGTGGCTGAGATTTGTTCTCATGGTTCTCACAAAAAATGGGTGTTCTCATTTAAACACTCCCCTATATATATATATATACACGGGTCATGTACGGGTTTGATTCAACCTGTCCAATGCAACTAACACCCTAACTCTAGATCCCTAGCCCGTAAAGGTAATATGGCAATATACGCTCAGCCTTATACTTCTAAGTGAACAAGCTGTTGATCTTTAATTAGTTGTTCATCTTATCTAGCTACCTTCCTTCGACTATGATGTCTGCTCCGCAGGGGTGAACATACTCATTAGGTTTGGGGGTAGGGGGCGTCCTCCCAAAAGAAAAATAGTGTACTTCTTAGCCAAAAATCCTGATCGGCCCCTTTAAAAGTTAGGTTAAGCTCTCCAATTGCCCATCTAAAAATAAATCCTGGGTTCGCCACTGCTCCTCCGGTCACATCTTCTACGACTAATGCACATAACAAATACAATACCATCCCTATTGTAGTTACACATATTTAAAATAAAACCACCATCCCTATTGTAGTTACACATATTTAAAATAAAACCTAATTTAGTAATTAATCTGTGTGTTCCTAATTTCCTATGCTTATATTTCTTGCTTAATCTTATAAAAAAATAAATAGGTTAATTAACGAGTTAATGGCATCTATATCAAAAGTTGAAGCCTCTTATGACGTGTACGTGAAAGGTATAAAAGTGTTGATGAGGATTAACTATTAAGGCATGCTATGAACGTGAGCCAAAGCTGTGAGACCACACATTCTTCTTTACAGAGCTGGGCCAGACCTCTCACCCAATTTCACATGACCCGTCGCCTTTATTTGTATGCCCAAATTATTATTTAGATTATATCTTATATTTAAAATACAAAATCAAATTAAAGTAAAAGACCAGATAATTACATAATGTATATTTACTTTAACTATTTAACTTTGATATGTAATCGTATAATCGTCTAACTTCCCCTCTCTCTCACACACATGCTTTGTCTCAAAAACATCAAGTACGAGTTACTTATGTGATTTTTAGAGTTCTCTACTTAGGATTATTTGAAATGAGTAATGTGACGATTATTTGGTTATGGTACTGAGTAAGAGATTGGTTTCAAAATCTTCATGGGCATGAGACGTGTATGAATGATTTTAGGTGAAATATGACTTGGTTACCCAAAACATACATACTTGCTTACTTGAACAATTCCCATAAAAAGTTTCCTTTTTATGTTTACTTTTCTTTGTTATTGAGTAATTTACTAATTCACTGTTATTTTAGATTTGTATTTCTACTTTTATTGGGTGATATATTCATATAGAATTAAAATAATAAGAAATCTAGCAAATCTCACAGGGTAATTTTTAACAATGTAATATGTCGATACCCGACTTGTATGAGACTGAAAGTTCCAATATCCGTTTCATTACCATCCAATATTTAGTTAAAAGTATTTTTTAACCAAATGCACCCCTAAATATTTGCTTGGTTATAAGAACTTGATGGATTTTTTTAAAGAAGAATCTATCAACCATAGTTTCGGCCGTTCGATTGTAATGAATATGCCGATTATTGAAGGTATTTCATTCCTAACCTTCCAAATTTCCCAAGTCTCAATATGAAGATTCACTCCCATATTCTTATTCCATGCCTTTGACCCGTTCATATCCATAGCCAGAGATAAAATTTGTTGAACCGTCCGGGAAATAGAATTTTATCCACGTAAAGATATGACCATCAAGTAGTTAGGTCGTGGGGTATGGGGCTTGGGTTGGGGTAAAACGCCCAAGCCACCACCCCGGGTGGGCTTGGGTTGGGGCGTGGCCCCTTGGGGCTTGGCTTTCAAGCCGGGCGTGGGGTGGAATGGCCAAACGAGCTGGCGGTATTTCATTGGGTCACCCCGCCACGTCAGGCGGCCAATTCAAATTTTGAAATTAAAAATTCAAACGGTCCCCCCATACCACCCAACCGCCACCCCGGTCTCCCAACATCCTCTATATATTTGTAACCCCAAACCCACTGGTCCCCCCATCCCACGAACCGAAACCCCACCGGCTACCCATTCTTGAACCCGCTACCCCACTGGTCCCCCCCATCCCACGAACCCAACAACGCTATGGCATCCTGGACCCGTGAAGAAGAAATGACACTCGTCACTAGCGTCGTCGACGCTATGAAGGGGCGGCCACCGGGCCAAACAAAATATTGGGCGGAAGCATTCGCGGCCTACCGACATAACGTCGGTAATGACCGCCACAACCTCAACGCGTGCCAACATAAATGGCGCGAGCTACGGCCCAAGCTCGAGCATTTCAAGGCTTACTACAAAGCCGTTCCCGCTGGCGAGTTAAGCCACGAGGACCGGGTGGCGGTGGCGAACATAGAGTTTCGAGGCAAGGAAAACAAGGCGTTCGACAAGATCGACCGTTTTGAAATTTTTTTAATGCTCTAGGTTTGTTTATTTTGTAATATTTAGAAATTATGTAATTTTTAGGATTATGTAATTTTTAAAATTTTAATGAAGTTGTAGGTTTTTTTTATAAATGTTGTGTGATTTTTTATAAATTTTTTGTATTTTTTTTTAAAAACCATTCTGCCACGCGGTGCACCCAACCCAAGCCCAACCCACGCCCCGCCATACCCCGCGGACACGTAGCCAGGCAGTGGGGGGGGGGGGCTCCCTTTACACGTGTCAGCAAATGCACCAACCCAAGCCCAACCCCCCGCCCCACCATACCCCACGGTCTTATAACAAACAAAGGAAGCCCAGGAGAATAGTCAAAGTCGAGGCCCATCGGCATTGAATGTGCCACAAAACTCCAGACAGTCACGTCTAAACAAACTTGAAACTAATTAAATATTTCAGTTTCATAATTAAACTAGGCTAATGCCCACGCGATGCGCGGCTTCATCAAAAACCATATTATTTCGTTTGAAATATAATATTTTGTATATACGCATACATTGGAAAAAAAACAAAAAACAATTCAAATTCCGGAAAAAACTTCCTTGTAGACTACATTTGTTGTTTTACTCGTTACATTCCCATCTTTGTCTAGTATAAGCAACTTCACACCGCCTCTCCTTTTAACTCTTGATAACACAACATAAAGCTGACCATGTGAGAAAACTGGATATTTCAAATACAATCCAACCGTCGATAGAGATTGTCCTTGACTTTTATTTATAGTCATTGCAAAACATACATTTATAGGGAATTGTCGTCGTTGAAACTTGATAGGAATTCTTTTATCCGACGGTGTTAAACTAATTCGTGGAATAAACGTTCTGGTCCCTATGTTTCCTCCGGATATAATCTCCGCCTCTATAACATGTTTATAAAGTTTAGTAATCCGTAGTCTCGTACCGTTGCACAAACCATTTTGTTGATCGATATTACGAAGCAACATTACAGGTACACCAACTTTAAGGACTAATCGATGATTAGGCAGACCAGAAATTTTTAAACCATTTAGAACATCGGGAGAATATAGTCTCGCAGTTGCTTCATTCTTTCCTTGATCAGCTTGACAAATACTATTAGAACTCAGATACTCCACTTCATCGCCAGGAAACGAATCAAGCAATTTTTCATTTATTTCTTGAACAACCTCGTTTGTTGGTGCCAGTATAGCTCTTTCAGCAAAATAATCTTTATCTTTGTACAGTTGAAGAAGCGAAGGATATACAAATTCGATCAGGTCTGATATAGGATCCTCAGAACACTTGATTAACAAATCTTCAGGAATATCTATAACCACCTCACAATCATCACTGTCACCGATCTTTCCCTCGCCCAAGTCAAGCAACCAATCCGCAAAAGCTTTAATCTCCTCTATATCAGATGCGTTCGCTCCTACAGTTAACCTCATGTTTTTGGTTAACGTAAGGACCTTGCAAGTACTCCAAATATACGACGACGTGATTGAAGCATTAACGATATCTCGCCTACTGCCATTTGGTACAACCGGAAGTATTTGTCTAAAGTCACCACCGAAGACCATAACTTTTCCACCAAATGTCATCTCACATTTGAAGATATCTTTCATTGTTCGGTCAAGTGCTTCAAACGCATGTTTATGATTCATCGGTGCTTCATCCCAAATGATCAATTTCGTTTTCTTCAATAAATCAGCAACGTCATCATCGGGTTTAATAAAACACATCGAGGTTTCTGTTAAATTTAGAGGTATATGAAACCTTGAATGTGCAGTACGCCCACCAGGTAACAACAGAGATGCGATTCCACTTGATGCAACATTTAGTACAATATCGCCTTTACATCTAATGGATGCAGATAATGTCTTCCAAAGAAACGTTTTACCAGTACCTCCGTAGCCATATACGAAGAACAAACCACCCGCATTACTATTAACTGCTTCAATTATCTCATCAAACACTAAACGCTGCTCATCGGTTAGGCTGCTTAAATTATTATCAAATTCAATGGCAGTAGCGCTTACATCGTACCTAAGCTCGTCAGCAATTAAACGGTTGTCTGCTGAATATATTGATTCACTATCGGGTTGAGGCATAGACGGAAACCGACTTAAACTTGAGTTGTTACGTAATAAGTAACGCTCAATTTCCAACAACGTTAGGTTCCTTATTTGTTCTTCTGGAATAGACAAACCTATTAAAATTATGTAAATAAATTATTAAAATTCTTGTAAATAAAAAATGAAATTAATTAAAACTAATCTGTAAAACATAACTGACAAAATAGTAAATAACAATTTGCGTACCTTCGATATTCAAAAGCTTTTGCCGATTGTATAAAATTCCATCCGCAAGGTACTCCCATGTGTTTTCCCAAACATGTTCAGGCTTTGATAGTGTATTAGACGCCAACATTGTAGCAAACATATTATGAAGATAGTAACCAGAACCTGTGTAGTGCGCCTCTTTGATAGCTTCTATATACTCCTTGTCGTCGTCTAAAAGGCCTCTAGCATAACACGCATCTCTAAATGTTGGGAAGACTTGTCCATTCACAGTACAAATGTCTTCAAAAGACTTAGGACCTACTACCTTATTAAGAAGAATTCTTAAAAAGTATGCCTCGCCCATAGAAGGATTCACACAATGAATACGACCAATGGTTTTGCCTATAATGCGTTTTTCCCATATCCTTTCGTCCTTCTTCCAAACAAATTTAGTTGGGAACTTAACGTAAGTAAGGGTGCGCGCCAACGGATCTTTTTCGTTCTTTTCCATCCACCCCAAAAACATCGTAGAAGAAACAGAAGGTTTTTGTAGAACACTATCAAGTTCGTCGTCAGGGCCATATACAACGTTTTGTTTATCAGGTAGATGAAACGGAAGCCTGATTACGGATGGATAGCGGTAATGAACATCAAATGCAAATATGCGCCATGAAGCTTCGCATGCCGAGAGATATCTACAATCGTAATACTCTTTAATTTCATCTTTACCATCTTCAAGCTGACCTTCATCACCATTTGGTACAAAACCAAATTCTGCCCTATCTGGTCCTTTGTTAATGTATTTAAACAAATACTTAATGGACGCAACCTGGTTACACCATTCGACGTTAATGTGTGCTTGATAACGTCTCAATAGGGTTTTGCTATACGGAACCACGCTTCTATTATCAAGCTGAATACCAGATTTCTCAACAAAAACACCTGAATCGGCACGTCTATAAACCGGATAACCATTCGAATCTAGACAAGTCTTATCACAGAACTTCTTAGGAAATTTCTTCGAACACTTACCGTCGACCATACACGGACAATTTGGTTTTGCAACACCACAAGGTCCGTGAATCATATAGTCGCTGACAAGAGTATATAGATCTAGTTCTAAGTTTTTGTCAGGTATCTCCGCAGAAATGAAGTTGTCAACATGCTCAACCGACGGAAGCTTACTTTCGTTACTTAAGAACAGACAGATATGCGCATGCGGTAGACCTCGTTTCTGAAACTCTTTGGTATAGACATTTTTGATAGGATAGTTAATATTAAAATACTGATTTTCGAAGTTACGGTTATGAACGTAGCATACCAAAAAATATACTAAAGTAACTGATTTAAATGTATGCTTACCTGCCGATGCAATGCCGAATAAAGATTTCTCTCGCAAGTCTTTCATGATTGCGTCAAGCTTAATTTTGAACAATCGGCAAAAAATGTCCGGTCTATCCTCGGGATTAATCTTCGTGTCCTTTAGAAATTTTTTAATCTCCGACCATTTCGGATTGCAAGTGATCGTAATGAAAAAATTAGGGTAGCCAAACCATTTACAAATGGCCATCGCATCATAATAATTCTCCCTCATATAACGCGATCCACCAGTAAACGAAGAAGGTAGTAGTACGCGTGTTCCAACGTTTGACATATCTGGATTACCATTTTGTCCAAGCTTTTTAAGGTTATCATATGTCTCAGATCTCAGTTTTTTTTTTGCTGCAGACGTATGAATAGTAATCGTTCACTTTCAATCACCGTATATACGTCAACCAAGAACTGTTGCAAAAGTCTTCGAGCATTGAGAATCAAAGAGAAATGATTCACTCTATCTTGAACATGGTAAGCAAAATACTCTCTCATTGTACATTTTGACTCTTTCTTCTTCGTTGATGCCCTTCCTTCTCTATGAAGAATATCAACCCGGTAACCATCTTCACCAAAAGGGAAAAGCAATGGATACTGAAGCGCGAGATACGAAGGATGAAGCTCGCTAATACGTTGTAGACCATCTTTCTTTGACTCAACAACTACATCACGATTATCAAGAGCTTCCTCAATGTTTCCATCAATAAGCGAAGCAACTTCGGACGACGTCGGTAGGTTGTATGTACGACCATCTTTAGACCTATTTGCCTTAAGCCTTAATTTTAAGTCAACTTGAGGATTATCAACAAACCGATCTCGTACACGTCTATATGTTTTCACCAGCTCATTATTTGAATCTAAAATCACCTTAAGGTACTCTATGATTTCAGTGTCAAGCATATCAGAAGTTGCAGAAGCTGGTTTGTTTGAGTTACTGCAAAGCAATTGTAAGAAAAAAGCCAAAGTATAAGTAAGTGTTTATATAACATAAAACCAAAAAAAAAAAAAAAAAAAAAATTAATAAAGAAATGGTTTCCAGAAATACCTAAATACGGTTTTGCGATTACAGACTTCATTATCTGTGTCGTATATGTAAAGCTGCGCAAACTTTGGTTCACCAGGAAGAAGACTTCCTAGTGTATGATAATTCTCGCCACTAATTCGGTATACATACGGAGCATTTCCTCTATTGATTTTCGAATCAACTTTACCACCCATTGAAGTGAACGAAAACATAGAATTAAAACGACGAATATTGAGTAAGAAATGCTTGCTCCTTTCGTCTAAACTCTTAAAAAGACTTTGATATTCCAGACACGTCTCTTTAAAATTAGGAAGATGTACTTTTCCATATGCACAACAAAGCATATAAGTTGTTCTTCCTGAGTAAAGCTTTCCTTTTCCGGCCTCAACTTTCCACAACTTAGCATTACATATGTTGCATACAACTACTTGATCACCATGATCCAAATAATCTATTATTGAGCATAAAAAAATATATCATTTTGTGCTATTCGTTATGAAATTAATATAATGACGTTCTTCAAGTGGAACTTAAAGTAGTGAGTGTGTAAGGTACTTACTGTTAGAAACTCCTTTGTATGGATCTTCAGCTAATTGTTGAGGAATAATATGATCGTCAGAAGATAAGTCAACCATTGGAATAGGATATACGTTTCTACCCTGATTAGTAGAAAACCTTTGTTTACCTCTTTGTTTCCTCTTTACACCTATATGTTGAAACCAACGAAAAAAAAATGTCAAAATAAAAAATAAATAAATGTTACAAACATAAATATATACCACCAACCTGAAGTAGATGCTTCAGACAGATTTGTTAAAGGTGTGGTTGAATCAAAACGTGGATCGAAGGTATTGATATAAGAGAATGAACGCATTGGTGTTACGATCCGACATTCATTTGTATGGGATTCAGAAACATTGAATGACCGAGTAACGTCTTTTGAAATGGAAGATTGGTTACTCAAATTATTTATCTTATTATCCAAACGTAATTTCCTATATTTTCTTCGTTCAGCTGATTATTGATGCTCAACATCATTAAAAGCAACTGAAAAAAAATATGGATATCCGTATACTATCAAATTATGCAATAAAATTTGTATTTTTGTCTAAAAAACCAAAGAGTTTACCATTTGTAATGTTACACAAATTATAAATGAAAAAACGTATGCATATGTAAAAAATTATAGAAGGTACCATTTGTAATATTAACCAATGGACTTCTTTCAGCTTCAACTACAACAAAAAAACTATAAGTCCCCGTATGAAACATGTTTATATATTACATAATTTTTTATTTAAAAAAAACTCATAATCATAATAAATAAAATTTAAATATGTAAGTAAATAACACCAACCTGATGTATACGCCTCGTACGGATTTGTTAAAGGTGTGGTTGGCAAGATACGTCAATAAATGGTATTGATATAAGATGATGAAGGAATTGGTGTTACAACACGGCAATCATTTGTATCGGATACTGAAACATTGGATGATCGAATTACGTTTTCTGTTGTGTTTAACTTGTTGGCCACATTATGTCTCTTATTATCTTCATGTAGTTTCTTTAATCTTCTTCGTTCAGCTGATTTTTGATTCTCAACATCATTATAACCAACTGAAAAAAAATTGATATCCGTAAATTATCAAATTATACATTAACAAACGAATTCTTTTATAAAAAAACAAATAATTTACCATTTGTAATGTTAAACAAATTTTAAATGAAACATTATATTCATGTGTACAAAAATAAAAAATTTACCATTTGTAATATTAGTCAATGGACTTCTTCCAGCTTGAACTGCAACAAATAAACTCCAATGTACCAATCAAATATGTTTATGTATTACATAATTTTTTATTTAAAAATAAAAAAATAAACACATAATCATAGTAAACAAACACAAAAGTGACTTACACGCCACGTAGGGATTTGTTAAAGGTGTGGTTGGCAAAATACGTCAATCCATGTTATTGATATAAGAGGATGAACGAATCGGTGTTACGACATGGCAAACATTTGTATCGGATAATGAAACGTTGGATGAACGAATGACGTTTTGTGAAGTGGACGATTTATTATTTGCATTTCTTCTTTTATTGTCCAAATATAGTTTCCTTAACTTTCTACGTTCAGCATAGTCTTGATACTCAACTTGATTATGATCAACTGAAGAATAAAATGCATATAATACTTTTTTAAGTATTTATAAAAAAACAATCAATTCATTTCTAAAAAATTTCAAACATTACCATTCGTAATGTTAGACAAAGGTCTTCTACCAACAACACCTACAAAATTTTAAGTAAAATTAACATTACTTAACATAGTTACCTAATATATTATTTTTATTGTATTTGTAAACAAAAATAAAACTAAAGTACATACTATTGGAAGGTTCAACACCAATAGGAAGTGGAAATGAAGGTAAAGGTTGACGTTTTGCACGCTTCGGCATATCCTAAAATTGTATCATATATAACATACCAATGTATTAAAATGAGTATTAGAACAATATAAACGTACAAGTATAATGTAAAAAGATAAAACTTACGTGTATGAGAAATGACCAAACATCAAAACTTCAAAAATGATGAATGTGGGGAGAGAGTTTTTTGATTAGACTTGTACAACCTTTAGTATAAAACATTGAGTGTGTATTATGAATAAGAGTAGAGGTTCTTATAGTATTGGAAGTGATTATAAAAAAGGAAACTATAAATTTTTAAAAAAAATTTCGGTTATAAATGTAAAAAAGGAAACAATTTACCATTAAAATTAAATGGAAGTAAATCTATAAAATTTAATGGCGGATTTTTTTAAAAAATTTTTATAAATTGTCGGTTATACAATTTATAAAAGGAAACAAATTCATACAAATTATTATCTTTAGATAAATTTAAAAAAAGTAGAGGTTTATTATACAATTTTATATATAGTAGTTACATAATGATTATAGTAATTACATAATGATAGTAATTACATAATGATTACAACAATTTTTTTTACATAAAATCGGTTAATAAATTTTTTATTTACAGTTTAAATATTAAAAAATATTATAAATAGTTTTAAAAATTATACTTTCTAAACAAAATATAAAGTAACAAAATGTAAAGTTTAAAGAAGTATAAGTAATAGGAAACATTCCAAACCAACCATATGTCTCAACTAAAAAACCAATCATATGTCTCAAATAAAGAACAAACAACCCATGCATCAAATGAAAAACCAAACAACCATATGTTTAAAATCCAAAATCAAACAAACAAACCAACCATGACAAAACAATCGAAACCAATCTAACACACTAACGAAACCAAAGCAGCAATATTCGGAAAAAAATAAATTGTTTTTCTTAAACCTACTTCAACCATGAACTACTTTTCCAACTTTGGAACCAGCAAAATCGTTTCATCATCAACTTAAACATCCGAGACACCAGCCTTTTTAACCTTTGTTGATGATAGAGATGTGCTTTCTTCAACTTCATCCACGTCAGCAAGGTTACGTTTCAATTCCGAAGACGAAGTCTTAGAACAATCTTTAGATGTGCAATCGGGTGTGAAGCTATCACCAATAGAATCCACGGCATCCTGAATGATATATTCAAAATTAGAAAGTATATAAAATGTTTAAAACATTAGGTATTTTGTAACATTAACTTAAAATACATACCTTTAGAGCAAAAGGGTTTTGAGTTGACATATCACTAAGTGAAACATCAACAGACGCCTCCTCCACACCCTACAATTCAAAAAAATAATAAGGCTAGACACAATAAAACTAATAAATGTTGTAACATAACTATAATTCTAAGGTTTGTAAGTGTTAACCTGATTAGCTGGAATTCGGCTCTCCAAGGACTCAATGATTGCTGCATCATTCACCAACTTATGAACAGCATAACCATCAATATGGTTGTCAATATTGAATTGACTAATTTGAATCTTGAAGGCAAACTTCTTATCATTCAAAGATTTAAACTGATAGGGAATGGTTTTCTCTTGCAAAGATGCCTAATATACATGAATCAAAATTTTTTGAAAACAACATGGAAATAACATTTAAACATTAATAATATGTAACTTGTATATGAATTTAAAGAAAGGACTGATGTGAAATACGTTACCTGATCCACTTTACACTTCTCAAGCAATTGAATTGCAGTCATACCAAACATTTTTCTAGCTTAACGGTCGAACAAAGTCAAAGAGGCAATAACTGCATAATCTTGTACTGTTATCGGAATCCTAAAACTAAATGCACCAAAAGTAATTCACAAAATAAATACATTTTACATTCCTAAAGTAAAATAAAGTAATCATAAATATAATATAATTACAAATAATATTAGTATCTTACATCGGCGTCGCAGCCACAACCTCCTTAGGACAATCTTGATTTGAGCAAACTAAAACCTGTTTAAACTTCGGTTCTTCAGCACCGTCTTCAGCATCCTCAATGACCATAGTTGTCTCAACCTTCCGAGTGCACTCCTCACAACCAAGGTAGTACCAATCATCTTTATCATCCACACCCATGATCGTACCAAGAACTATGACCTCGCAAGGCTGAAATTATATGTAAGACATTAGAGTTATAAAAATGATTTTTTGAAACAAATTTGTGTAATGTATTTACTTAAAATATTAAAAAGTAGACACAAACCTTATCCAAGAGCGTAATATCATGGAAATTGGAAAACAGATGCTTCACTAAAAAGTCATCCGCAACGCTTATGCTTCCAGATGAACCAATTGATTTCTGACCATTAGAAGATGTTTTACATATCTTCTCAACAAACCTGATTACAATAATGGAAGCAAAAAAATTTAACAACATCAATAAGTAGTTCATATTATTTTAGAAACTGTTTACTTTGTTCTAAATGAACAAATCTCCTCTATGTCAGCATTGATAAACAGCCTTGTTATATGGAAAGCATTAGATAGCGACGTCTTCCCTGTGTACAAAAATTAATATAAGATATTAGGATATTCAACTTCGTAAATGATATAAAAATTTTATAAAATTAAAAAAGTATTTAATGAACCAAGTTACAATAAACTTAATTTAGAATTTGATTAACAGACTCTTCATCCAGCAATTGCACGTTCATGTATTTGCTATCTTTTCCCATCTTCGTTTTGGTCATCTCTGGTTCAGACCACTCATCTACATATCCAATAAAATCTGGAAAAAAAAATTGATTAATAAATAATGTAATCAGCACAAAAAAAAAATTTAATCTATATTTATATATTTCTTAATTTAGCATGTTCTTGTTATATATGATGAAGTACAAACCAACTTGATACTTGACATCGACTTCACCGCCTTTAATGGACTCAAAAGATGCTAACCGAATACCATATAAACTTCCATCAAAGTTCTCACACTTTTTAACAGATGTATAAAAGTTTAAGCTAATAGCATGATCCTTATCAAAGTGTTTGAAATTTGACTTAATGACAGAAAGTTGAGATTTATAAATGTAATAAGACTCGTTTTCATTAAGCAAAATTTCATGTTTTTTCATAAACTTGCTCCAAACAGTTGCCTGCATCCTGGTACCCTAATAAAAAATAGAAAAAAATTGGTAAGTATAGACAAAAATATAAAAAATAAGGTACATTTTAAAAAGCAAATGACATTCAAACCAACCTGCTCATCCATGACCACCATTTCAGTACCAAGGATTTCTCCTTCTCTTTTTGGATTCACACGAATCCAAAGTCTTAACACCTTGATTTTGATGGTAAACAACTTGGATCTCCAATCAAGATTGTTTAAGAAAGTAACATTATTTTCATCCATTTGTATGATATTTGAGCCGAACTGAGATGATTAATGTTAGAAAATAATTCGTAATTAAATCAAATGAATGTATTAACTAAATATATATATACAAATTTAGTTTACTTATTTTTGTAAGGTAAAAAAATTTATTAGAAAACAAAATTTTGGCCGAAATTAAAGACATTATTATTTTTAGAAATGGGTTTACATTTCTAAAAAAACTACAAATCACAAAAAGATTTAGGAATTTATTTATTCAAGTTAATTGATTAATTAAATATGGCATGATTGTAATGGTTTACAAAACTTCAATACAAAATATTAAAAAACGATTCTTACTTTCCATCATTAAAAACAAAACTTAGGAATGTTTTATTAATAACTTAAATAAAACGGCCAAATATAATTTAGAATTGAAAAACTGAAAAATTAAAAATAAAAAACCAATTTGATACACAAATTTATTTATTTTTAATATTCACTTAAAAATTATAAACATATGATTCTTTAATCTATTAATAATGTATATTTAAGAATTTCAAACACAAATATAAAAAAAATCTATAATTTAATTTCAAGCCTTTCAATTTCAATAACCAACATTTTTTATTTTTAAAAAATTAATTTAAATGGAAAGTATTTTTAAGTTTATATACATAAATAAGATGGTAAATATATGCGTGTAAAAAAGGAAACAACATAAATTCAACCTAATTATAGGTAATCCTATAGAATGTGACCGTTTTTTTAAATATATATTGTGGGTTACAAAATTAAAATAGGAAACAAAATCATATGGAACTTTATTTTTATATCAGTTTCTTTTTGAAAAGTGGTGGCATAAACAATTTTTTCAAACAAATAACGTTAATGAAGTTTAATACGATCACTGATTTTCTTAATTATCAAACTAAGGAACATAAAATTTCAAAAAAAATGTTGATTACACTAAAAATAGGATACTAATAAAAAACAGGTAGAAAAAAAAAACAGAAACAAAGTCTAGTCATATAAGCATTCAAAACTAAGTACTTCGACCACAAATATAAAAGGCCCAAAAAAATAATCACCAACATCTACCATGACATCAGATCTACGTACCAACCACACTAAAAACATACCACTAAATGTATTCTAACGAAGAAAAGTGTATGCAAAAAAAATACTACCAAATAATACCATGTACCTTGACCAACTCAGTTATAAAGCAACATACCTTTACTTTTAACAAAAAAAATCTGAAATGAAGAACCAAATACCAACCGTTTGTCTCTAACAAACTCTCACATACCGGTAACATTGAATCGCAGACAGCATTGTGAAAACTCCTTACCAATAGCCACATTCCAAGTTTGACCAGCGCTGTCCTTGATGGTCAAATCCATCTTTCGATCCAATCCATGAATTTGTGCCCACTTCTTCTTCAAACTCTACAAATCAGAATATAAAATTAAATAATAGATACCATTAAATCTGGTTTTCCTACAACTAATGACTTCAACTGGATTTACAAAACATACATTAATATTATGAAAAAGTAAATAATAAAAAACTTACATAAACGTTGTCAACAACAAAAGTAACCGGAACTTCGTCATCAACACTCTGTTCAAATACAGGCGCAGCAACCGCATTAGGCACCTCATCAGCAGACACTTAAATTAAGTCATCAATTGGTTCTTTTTTTATAACACACACTTCAGGTGGGTAAGTAAGAAGGGCAGGCTTACAGCTAAACACACTCAAATCAAAAATCTTAAAATCAACCATTTCTAAAACCAACAAATGATCAAAATCGAAATACACTATTACAGATTCTAATTAAAAGAAACTGTACACAGGAATTAAACACCTAATCGGCTACCAACAACAGTAACATCAACAAATAACAATACATGAACAATGAATTTAAAACCCTAAAACACAAAAAAAACCCAAACATCAAAATCGACTATTAGAGACCATAAAAAAGAAACTGTACAAATGAATTAAAACCCTAATCGGCTATGACAATCAGTAACATCAACTACTCACAAACGAACAATCTAACAAAAACATTGAATCTGAAAATCGAATCAAAGAAAACGAAATCTTATGTAACTGATGGGGTTATCGGAATGAAGCAAGAATAACGTCGATGAAGAAAGTTACCTAAAAAGATTGGTTATACCTCTTTACTAAATCACCGATTTGATCCGGCCGTTGTGATTTCCTGCAAAATTAGCCATATTAAAACATATAATCGATCATGAAATACTTAATTAGATAGTACCGTAGATGATCTGACTTCAAGTCCGATGAGTCTTGAACAAAATTATTGGATCGATTATAGTTCCTGTGTTCGCCGTGTTCGTTCAGAGAGGAAAAAAGAGAGAGAGTTCGATTTAGGGTTTTGAGAGGAGAGAGATTGTGATGAACGTAAATGAGAAACACTCCTTCAATCCTCAACTATGAGGTGTGCCACATAGATGCTGACATGGCTGCTTAGTTGGCTTGCTCCAATGGGTGACATGTGTCCCCCATTGGTTTGCTTTATTAGATATATAGATGTTGCTAAATATTTCGGTTCTTAATTTAAATGCTATTGTTTTAACTTTTAAATAAAATCTTATTTAGGTTTGTGAAGGTGGCGAGCTTTATGGTTTATGGTTCCAGATACCTTAATCAGTGACATAGTTTGATCAAAAGTTTCATGAGGTTTGAAATTTATGGACCCAATTTTTTTTCCTATCGCTATGTTTCGGGTCGGTGATTCGGTTCGGGTCGGGTCAAACAATAATAAATCCAAATATCTAATTAATATTCATTCATTCAAGGGACCACCCTTACACATAAAAAACTAAATATTGTTTAACAAACAAAGACCTAAAATATTTATAATGATGCGAGAGAAATGGTAAGTCCCTGGAAGAAGAATTACAACTCAACCCGATGACTTTTTAGGATTTTTAATTTATCGATTATGTCTTCCGAATCAAACTCGTATGCCTAGTTAGAATTTGTGATTACACGCCTCTTTCCAGCTTGAATGCCCCCTGTTCGCGTCGAATGTGATGTAGCTACCGGCTATCTTCAAGAACACAACATAACCTCTTTTTTTTTCTTTTGGTGCGTCAAACACATATGGGGGATTCACGTTTTTCTCTCTTTTTTTTGTTTAAACAAGTTTCATTAATGACGAAAAAAAAACCCTTAAGTTTCAAACTTGAATAAAAGCCCACTTCAAATTTAAAAATTTAAAAACAAGTATAAAATTTACGAATAGCCCGTTCTTCACGCCTTTTTATAACTCAATACGACAATATGTGTAATTTTTTTTGACAAGAAAATTGGTAGGGGCGTTGTTAGGATCAGGATACACACACGAACACAGAACTCACACACACACACAATTTTCTGTTGAAGAAACACAAAGATTTATAGTGGTTCGGTCAATTCTGACCTACATCCACTCTCGGTAACTAGGAATATTTGTATTAAGCTTTTGGTACAATTTACAGATACATAGCAATCTCATATATATAAGATTGAGGAAAGAGAAGATAGTCCCAAAACATGATCCATGAAATCTGGATCACAAAGACAATTATTTCCTTATCAACTTGATAAGAAAAGCTGACCTCAGCTTGATCAAATTGTCAAGTGGCTTGGCTTCACACTCAACAATCTCCCACTTGAAGCCAAGGAATAATCTTCACCTGTGCTTCAACTGTGCATCAGTATCTCTGTAAAAATTTTGATCTTCATACATTCCTAGTTACCCGACCTTCTCTTCAATTAACCTGAAGGCCACTTGAAGCTATGCAAAACTTCAACTTCTCTAAGGTGACAACCTTAGTGAACATATCAGATGGATTTTCACTTCCTTTGATCTTCTTTAACTTCAGAGTGCCTTCACTAACTTGCTCTTTGATGAAGTGATATCTCAGCTGTATGTGCTTTGTCTTCGAATGGAAGACAAGATTCTTTGCAAGATGAATTGCACTTTGATTGTCACAAAACAGTGCACAATCAACTTGTTCCTTGCCGAGCTCTTTGAGAAAATTCTTCAACCATATAAGCTCTTTGCTTGCTTCAGCAACTGCCATATACTCTGCTTCTGTGGTTGAAAGGGCAACACTTTTCTGCAGTCTGGACATCCAGCTTACTGCAGTGCCTCCCACTGTAAAGACATAATCGGTGGTGCTTTTGTAAGATTCTTTACAACCACCAAGGTCAGCATCCGCAAAACTCTTCAGAATAACATCTTTCCCCTTAAACTGTAATGCCACTTTTAAAGTCCCCTTCAAATATCTTAGCAGCCATTTAACTGCCTCCCAATGTTCTCTCCCTGGATTGGACATAAACCGACTAACAACTCCCACTGCATGAGCTATATCTGGTCTCGTGTACCATTGCATACATGAGGCTACCAACTGCCGATGCATACGGAACTTTAGCCATTTCTGCTTTGTATTCATCTGATCTGGGTGACTGAACTTTAGAAAGCTTAAAGTGACTTCCCAAAGGTGTGCTTCGAATCTTGGCATCTTTAAGGCTGAATCTTTCTAACACTTTCTCAATGTACTTCTCTTGAGAGAGTGTCAAAGAACCATCTTCTTTGTTTCTGAAAATACTCATCCCGAGTATTTGGTTTGCAGCTCCCAAGTCTTTCATCTCAAACTCTTCAGACATCTGCTTCTTCAGCTTTTTGATCTCTGTCATGTCTGAACCTGCAATCAACATATCATCCACATATAGTAATAGAATGATATAAGAACCCTTGAATCTCTTAATGTAACAACAATGGTCATTGTTACATCTCTTGTATCCGGCTCTTCCCATGAAGTTATCAAACTTCAAATACCATTGTATGGGCGCTTGTTTCAGACCATACAAACTCTTCTTCAACTTACACACCAAGTTTTCTTTGCCTTTAACCTGAAAACCTTCTGGTTGTGTCATGTAGATGTCTTCTTCTAGGTCACCATGTAGAAAAGCTGTCTTGACATCTAGCTGCTCTAGATGCAAACCTTCTGCTGCTACAATACTGAGAACAAGTCTGATAGTAGTCATCTTCACCACTGGAGAAAATATTTCATTGAAATCAATTCCCTCTTTCTGCTGAAATCCCTTGACCACTAATCTTGCTTTGTACCGTTTGGTACCATCATGTTCATCTTTGACCCTGAAAACCCACTTGTTCTGAAGAGCATTCTTCCCAGCTGGAAGCTTTGTTAAGTGCCAGGTCTTGTTCTTCTCAAGCGACTTCATCTCATCTTTCATTGCTAACTCCCACTGCAATGAATCTTTCAACCCCATGGCTTCTGAGTAACACTGGGGTTCACCATTTTCTGTCAAAAGTATGTAATTGACGGATGGTGAATATCTGTCTGGTGGTCTAATGACTCTGGAGGATCTTCTTGGTTGAAACTGAGGAGTTTCTGGGGATTCTGGAATTTGAGGAGCGACCTCTTCTTCTTCTTCTTCTTCTGCAGAATCATTACTAGAATCATCCCCTGAGCTCCCACTGTCGATTAACTCAGTCCCATTTTCTGGAATGTCGACTGAAGCTTCTTTTCTTGTTTCACCACTTTCAAATTCAACATAGTCTTTCTGAACTTCTGGTCCTTTGGTGTTTCTTTCTTTATACAATTCGTTTTCATTGAAGACGACATTCTTGCTTCTGATTACTTTTCTGCCTTCATTATCCCAAAGCCTGTAACCCATTTGTTCTGACCCATAACCAATGAATGTGCACTTCTTGGATTTTGAGTCTAACTTATCCCTGTCACCAGCTTCTAACAAATCGTAGGCACTACAACCAAAGACTCGTAAGTGTTTGAGACTTACCTCCTTTCCTTGCCACATTTCTTCAGACAACTTGAAATCTAAGGGAACGGTTGATCAAGTAGGCTGCAGTGCTAACTGCATCGGCCCAGAATGTCTTGGGCATCCCGCCATTTAGCCTCATGCTTCTAGCCCTCTCATTTAGAGTTCTATTCATTCTCTAAGCTACACCATTCTGCTGAGGAGTTCCGGGAACTGTCTTGATCATCTTTATCCCTTCCTTGGTGCAATAGTCAGTGAACTGCTTGCTTATGTATTCACCACCATTATCAGACTTTAAGCACTTTACCTTCAAGTTAGTTTCATTTTCAACAGCAGATTTCCATATCTTAAAAGCATCAAATACAACAGATTTATGCTTAAGAAAATATACCCATACCTTTCGTGTTGAATCATCGATGAAAGTAACATAATATCTTGAGCCTCCTAGAGATAAAACTGAGGTTGGTCCATATACATTCGAGTGAACAAGCTCTAACTTCTGAGCTTTCGGTGTCTTCCCTGTCTTCACAAAAGTAACCCTCTTTTGTTTTCCAAGAACACAAGGTTCACAGAATTCAGTTTCCACTTTCTTCAAGTCTGGAAACTTACCTTTCTGAGCCAACATCTTCAATCCCTTCTCGCTCATGTGTTCGAGTCGGTTGTGCCATAAATTTGATGGACTCGGACCGGTGGTCATTGCATGAACACCTTCAGCAGAAACTTCTGCCATGTATAGGGTATCTTGCTTCTTTCCTTTGGCAATCACTAAATTGCCTTTGATCACTTTCCATTGTCCACCCCCAAAGTGAACATTAAACCCTTCATCATCCAGTTTACCAACTGAAATCAACTTTCTCCTCAAATTAGGAACAACCCTGACATTTTTCAATGTCCATATAGTTCCTAATGAGGTCTTCAAGTCTACATCTCCAATACCTGTGATATCAAGCATTTGATCATCTGCTAAACGAACTTTACCAAAGTTACATGTTCGTAGATTCTTGACCATATCTGGGCATGAGATAGCATGGAAATAAGCACCTGAATCCTTAATCCAAGATTCAACTGAATCTTCAACAGAACAGATGAGAACATCACCTAATTCTTCCGAGGATACACTGTTTACTTCTTTCTTTGAAGCGGGTTTTGTACATTGGCTTCTATAGTGACCTTTTTCTTTGCAATTCCAACATTCAACGTCTTTTCTGTTATTTGACTGTCCCCTTCTTCTGGACTTGGACCTGCCTCGATTATGTCCTCTTTCGTTTCTTCTTCCTCTACTTTCTGTATGCAATAAAGAACTAGAATTAGAAGTCTCACCACTGCTTCTCCGTCTGATATCTTCGTTTACTATTAAGTCACGAATACTATCGAAAGTGAGTTTGGTAGTGCCAGATGCACTACTAACAGCTGTGACTGTGCCTGACCAACTGTCGGGCAACGATGATAAAAGGAGTAGTGCTTGTACTTCATCTTCAAAGTTTATTTCAACTGAGGCTAAACGAGAGATAATCGAGTTAAACTCATTTATGTGGGCGGTAACCGACATGCCTTCCTTCATCTTGGTGTTAACCAATTGTCGGATGAGGAATACTTTGTTTGAAGCGGATGGCTTTTCATACATGTTGGACAAAGCTTTCAATACACCATATGTGGTTGTTTCATTGAGAATGTTTTAAGCAACACTCTTTGCCAAAGAAAGCCTAACCACACCCAAAGCTTGTCTATCCAACAACTTCCATTCTTCATCATACATGTCATCTGGTTGTTCACCTGACATAGGCAAATGCAAACTTTTCTGATACAATAAATCTTCAATTTGCATTTTTCAAACTCCATAATCACTTCCATCGAACTTATCAATCTTGATTTTACTATCTTCTGCCATTAAAAAAATTACCAAATTACTACTAACCAAACGGGTTTGTACTGCTAAGTGGTAATTTATACGAGCGAAAGCGATAATCAGAAACAAATAACTTATTTGTTTCAAGCTTTAATGGTAAGGACAAGTATTGATGGATAATGAGATCTTGTTCAAAGTTGAAGGACCTTTCTAATAAAATTGAAACTTTAATTTCTCCACCAGAAATAAAGGTTGAGGGGGCCTTTCTGATAAAATTGAAACTTCAATTTCTCCACCAGAATAAAACACGGACGTGTTCTCCTTCTTCCCCAAATTTCACCAGAACAAAAAAACTCTGCTCTCCACTTAAAAACTCTGTTTGTGTTTCAAACAAGAGCAAGACTGGGTTCAATCGGAACCCTAGACAGCGGCGGCGGTGCTGGACAGATGGAGGTTGGCGGAACTGCCGGCGGTTCTGACGGCTGTGGTGACGACGGTTTTCTGATCAGAAACCCGGCGGCTTCGGAATCACTGCTATGATTCACCTGAGCGGCGACGGTTGCTGGTTCAGAACCCTGAACAGTGACTGCGGACCTGAACAGAGGAAACTGGCGTGAAAGGACCCGCTGAAACTGATGCAAATCGGAACCCTAGTTCAGATTTCTGCACCTTCAGGTATCTCCTTCTTCTACGCCTTCGTTTCTGTTCGTTTATGTTCGCTTCTGTTCGAATCTGATCGATTTCTGTTCGATCTGTTCGGTTTCTGTTCGTCTTCTGATCGATTTCTGTTCGATCTGTTCGGTTCAACAACAAGAGCATGAGCTCTGATACCAGTTGTTAGGATCAGGATACACACACGAACACATAACTCACACACACACACAATTTTCTGTTGAAGAAACACAAAGATTTATAGTGGTTCGGTCGATTCTGACCTACATCCACTCTCGGTAACTAGGAATATTTGTATTAAGCTTTTGGTACAATTTACAGATACATAGCAATCTCATATATATAAGATTGAGAAAAGAGAAGATAGTCCCAAAACATGATCCGTGAAATATGGATCACAAAGACAATTATTTCCTTATCAACTTGATCAGCAAAGCTGACCTCAGCTTGATCAAATTGTCAAGAGGCTTGGCTTCACACTCAACAGGTAGGGGCTGGGATTTTTTAGGCAAAACAATTGGTGAGGGCCCGCCTCTATACTTATAAAAATTTCGTACGAAAAATCGGAAAATGAACACTACTAACTGAAACATCGCCAGGGCCAAGGCTTATATGAATCGAGTGAGGTCTTGTTGATATACAACTTGGATACAGTTTCGTTGTATAAAACTTTAATATTTTGAAAATCGGATCCGTAGAGTGTTTGTTGGTTCGCTTATGAGTTAACGTTGATGAATCGACTGACTTTGTGAACTAGACAATATTGTTGAAAAACCACCGATGCTTATCAGGTACCTTCCTCTTTTGACTGTCTTTCGGTTTATGAGACCGGACTGATTAGTCAAATGAGTGAACTGCGTCCACTAATAAAACAAAAGCTTTTGGTCCATTAATTTGAAAGACATATTTTTTGTGATTATACAATAAACAATGTGATAAAAGATTAAAGAATGAAACTATCAAAACTCCTTATATGATATAAGTCAAAGAATTTGAATGTATATATAGTTCATATCAGGCCGTCTCAAAGATTTTGGATGTCATATATGACAATCTAAAAATAGAAACATGTAACTTTGGGTACATGAGTTAGGCTTTTGTCCATTTTATCATACGGTGGCGACCTCACCTATGGGAGTATGGGCTATGGCTTCCATCATTAATAACAACTATATATGTAAAACAAGGAACAAACTTGGGCCCGTTAAAATTTTGGACCATGACGCCATGTAGAGTCGCCCACCCGGGCCCTGATACACCCTATGGGCTGCTTGGGAGTTGGGACGACCCTGATCTATATAGTATATATATATATTTTTGAACGGCCTATATGGTGTATATACATGTTCTCCTCACACGTTCTAACTTATAAGGCTGGGTGGTATGGTATAAAGCCCCTTGGGGCTTTGTCACGCCACGTAGGCAACACGTAAGCGAGGGGCGTTATAGTTAACTTGCACGGTGTTGAATAAAGCCCTTTAAAGCCCCCATTTACTATATATAAAAAAAGAAAAAAATGAAAAAAAAAAGAAATTTGATTGGTTGTGGCTCACCCTCTCCTCTTCCACGCCCGCTAACCCACTGGCGGAGGCATGCCATAGCGCCCCCTTTGGCTATGGTGGGATGGGGGGGGGGGGGGGGCATGGATGCCAAAATGGCTGAAGTGGTCGGGGGCGCTAGGCCACATGGGGTGGTCTAAGGGATTAAAGGTAATGAAATAGTTCCCCTCTCTTACCTCAATTTATATTTATCTGGATTAGTCTAGATTAAAACTCTTGTATTTTATATTAGATTAGATTTATACCGAACAATAAGAACTAACTAAACACACAAATATTTATATACAAAACAAGAATGGTACATGTAAATTCAAAATGATAACAATAATAATAAGCAGAAATTTATTCATTTAGCAAGATTATGTGTTTATCAGGTTATTCTTTGAACAAAGAACAACTAGTAGACTTCACATATTAATTAGTTTTGAAAGTCACATGTGTTGAAGGAGAGTTTAAACTGCAACATCTGCATATGAAGGGAATACCTTATCCACATCAATAATGTCTCCAACACTCACAATCTTCCCCATGTTAGTCTTATCTTCACACACCAGCATCTGCCCTAGGTAAACCTACAAAATTCATTCAACCCATTTAAATACTTTTGACTCACACGTGTGCGCGCATTAAGGAAGACTCAAAGGTGTTAGGCCACTCACCCGTCCCTTGAATTGGGTGGTCGTGGTGTCCACTTCCAAGACTTTAGATGATCGGTACTTCATCATGGTTTTGGTTGGTTCATTTCCTTGTGTTCCATCCTCTTGATTGATAGTAGGTACCTGAGAAGAAAAAATAATAATAATAATATTACAAATGCGACATGAATGTACTTTTTAATTTTATTTAATCATAACTAGAACTCATTTGGGAAAATTCACAGGCCCCACCAATACCTTGCTAACTAGTGGTGTGAGTAGGTAACATGCAACTTACTCTAGACATGTGACCTTCGAGTGGTTAGAGGGGAATGAGATGCATTCCATCCCTTGAAGGTTGATAGGCATGCGATTGTTAAATTCAAGTTTCAAAATAAAAAAATAAAAAAACAGACCGTAGACGAAACCATGGGCGGACCCACTATGGTCCGTGGGGTGGCGGGCGCCCACCTTGAATTTTTTTTAGTGATGTTTAGTCAAAAATCCCGATCGCACCCCTTAAAAATATGGTAAAACCCTCCGACCATAGAAAACAGATCATGGGTCAGCGACTAGACGACACCCATATATTGGGTGTGAACCAGTGAGCTTCGGAATACTAGCCCACTAGGTTTTCGTCCATCCGTACTTAACCCCTCATTTGAGGGGGCTAATCTTTCACTGCCTCTCCCATGTTATATTGAATACTTTTCATATAATGTACTGATTTGACTGTCAGTATCGGCGGGGCTTTGGCCCCATGGACCTTTAAACGTGTTGTTTCATGGTGTATACAACTCTGTAATTGGCTCAGGAAGACAAGATATAACACAACACCACCACTCGGACTACCTTGAACTAGAATGGTCTCCTTCCCGCATAGTTGCTGCAGAGGCCCAAGCCCAGCGACGCGGATCTTTGTAATAACACAGACAATTTAGGTTACAAAAGTAGAGCATGATTGCAATACCTTACAACGGGGGCAAAGCATGACACCCTGAAAAGTCAACCCGTTAATTTTGATTTGTTTCCACAGGTCCTCAGCAAATGGTTCACAACCACTAACATAGATGCTGCACAAGTCCGAAAAGCTTGAATCAACATGGTTATGTAGAGTATAATTGATATATTTTTTGGTAAAGTAGTCAAAACCACGACCGCTAAGCTAATGTGGAAAACACGTACTTGGGTCTAAATCGGTTTATGCTGACTGGTTCCTTTAGTTGCTTGTTCACCGCATCCAATGAAGGCTGCAGGACTTACAGAGATTCATAGATCAAGCATAAAAACCAATAATACATTTCAAAGAGTCTAAAAGAGTCCATGAGAGATTAACTCTTTATATAAGGGCTAACTAGAGCATAGTTATTAAAGCGAACGCCTAGGCACAAATAAAGCCCCGGGCCCAACAAATCGCCCTGAGTGCGCCTCGCGCCTTTAGTAACTATGCTTCAGGTCATAGATATTAAAGCGGGCGCGCATAGGAGCAAAGAAAGCCCCGGGCCCAACAAATCGCTCTGACTGCGCCTCGCGCCTTTAATGACTATCAACTAGAGGCGTTCAAAAACAGGCAAACCGAAGCAAGTCGGCTGGTTTAAGACCCAAACAGTTTGGTTCGCTGTTCGGTTTTCGCGGTTGGGTCATATTTGAAACTTGGGACCAGCAGTGTAAACCGAACAAGACGTCTGACCTTTATTATTTATGTATTTCTTGTCTTTTTTGTTAAGTACATGTATTATAATCATCAACCCTGTTCATCATTTAATAATTTTCAAGACAAACTAATGATTTTGAAAAAAAAAATCGGGTTAAACTGCCAATCTGCCAAATCCAAACCCTTAACCATGAAACCTGTAAAACCACCCAGTGCAGCTGACCAATCCAACCTGGCCGGTTTAGTTTGGTTTATCATTTCCGTAGTGATTCCGCTCAGAATTTTCTTGGAAACCACCCGGACCAGACCGCTAACATCCCTAGTACTAACCTCGGAGATTAAAAGGTAGGGGAAAGCATCTGGAAATTTCACATTGAAACCAGTAGCATATTTAGGGTCAGTGGGTCTAGTCTCTGACTCTACATAGAAAACGAAACAAATTAATATGTCTTGTATTGTATGTTGTACAATATAAATGATCAATGAAAACGCTAGCTTAAATGAAAATATGTGTTGGATTGTACCTTCATTAAAGCGCACCAAGCGGCTAGGTTTCCCGAGGAAATCAGTAAACCATTTAGCAGCCTTGTCTCCCTCGTCCAATGCTGAGCCTGACCAATCCCAGATCGAGACTCCATCGGACCGTAAGCCTGGTTTAGTCAATGACACCTTGAGCTCAGCCATCCCGGGAGCACGTACCACTGCAAGAACAAAATCAAGTGAATCCAACAACAATCTTTCTGCCCAAAAACCGTCGCATGTTTGATGTTTTTATACATTTAACAGCAAAACAAAGTAACAAACTAGTCAATTCAATTTTAATAACTGTTTTAGCAAAACTCTTTTCTGAAAGTAATCTGTTTTAGAAAAAGTGACCCATGTCAAGATAATCCAAATAAACTATTATCTCGTTTGGTTAATAAATCAAATTATATTGTGGGTGAAAACTAGAAAAACTTGATTCAATTAACTTGAGTATAACGTACCCAAGTAAGAAGAATTGTTGGGCTGCCAACCGAAAGAAAAAGCCTCAAGGGGTAACTCCACTTGAACCAGAGCGAGCTTTGGTTGAGTGGACCCTCTGCCTTTCGAGCTAATCACCATCCAATGACGGTCCCACACAAACCCTGTTCAACAAAGTTAACAATTGCTACCTGAGTATTATAAATTGAGAAATTTGAAGCAGAATAATACCTGTAGGAGAAAGGAGTGCTTTTGAGACAGAAATGCCCTTGCATGATTTGATAGGGTAGATGAAGATCGATTTCACCGTTGGTGCTCCTCCGCCGGCGGCGGCGGTGGCTGAGCTTCCGTCTGTTTTCTCCTCCGCCATCTTTGTCACTCCAGTGGTGGACTGGTGTTGGAGTTTTTGTCTCTTTTCACTTGATGTTGTATAAACTAGTGTTTTCCTTCGCGCTTCGCGGCGGAAGTGTAATCACTTTTTTCCTACACACAAAGCAGCCAAAATTTGATCTTATTGGTTTAGCATGTCAAAAAACATGAAAACAAAATACCGTTTACGCTGCAAATAATTTCACTCAGAAAAATGTATACCAAACTAACTTTTACCAACCACTTATCATACACTACAAATAATTTTTCTTACAAAAATGTTTACAAAACTAACTTTTACAAACCACTTATCATATTTCTTTACTTTTTCTTATTTGTTTTCAATCGACGCATCATGTATTTTTTTATTATCATATATTTTTACTTTTTCTTATATGTTTTTGATGGGAAAAAACGCCTAACCCGGTCACAAACGGTAAACACAAACGCGGAAGCAAACTTCGTTTGACCAAGACTTTTCCCGAACCCGAATGAACCTGTGAGGATGCAAACAAATAGGGTATACCAACTACAATCTAAGCAGCCCGAAAACAGCCCCGAAACAGCCCGAAAACAATAACAACAAGAACACCAAATTTTAGCGTGGAAAACTTCTCAAGAAAGGAGAGTAAAAACCACGGGACTACTAGAGCCGCTTCAAATCCACTATCACCAAATTAGAGCAATACAAAGTCTTCCCTAGGTCTACTAGAGGCATATAACAAACATCATACACTTGGAATCAACAACATCAAGCATATGGAATCAAGAACAAAGACAAAAGAAGGAAATATAACCCAAAAATTCTGCAGAAACAGAGGGCTGTGCAGAAGGACTTCCAGAGCTTATTTGGACAAACCCACCGTTGGATAAGGTCTCCCTGATGTCCGAATGGCTGTGCCAAAAATTCAGAGCGATCCAACGGTTCAATCTCCGGGAAACGAGCGACCTCTGCAGCTGGGTTTTTAGGTTACGGAAATGAGCTTCTTCTTTGTGTGTGTTTCTTTTGTGAGGGACTTGTGAGAGTGTTGGAGTGTTGAAAATCCCTGCCATTCTTTTAACCATCTTCAATAACAATAATGGGCCAAAATAAAAAACTTATTGGGCTATCTCATGGGCTAAAAAACCCAATAATTCTCCCCCTTTTTGGCCTATGAGGAAGAGTTCGCCATCCCGGCGATCGAGCAACAAACCTTCAACTTCTCCCTTGCCAAAGTTTTTGTCAACATATCGGAACCATTATCATCGGTATGAACTTTATCAAGTTCAAACAACTTGTCTTCAAGAGCATCTCTAATCCAATGATACTTCACATCAATATGTTTTGTTCTCTTGTGAAACATAGAATTCTTAGCAAGGTGAATAGCACTTTGATTATCACAAAAAACCACGTAGCGTCGTTGCATAAAGCCAAGCTCCTGCGTAAACCTTTTCAACCACAACAGTTCTTTGCATGCTTCTGTTGCTGCCACATACTCAGCCTCAGTTGTAGACAAAGCAACATACTTTTGTAGTCTTGACTGCCATGAGACAGCTCCCCCTGCAAAAGTCATCAAATATCTAGAAGTGGATTTCATGTTGTCTTTGTTTCCTGCCAAATCAGAATCCGTATAACCAACAAGCATTGGCTCTTCATTCCCAAATGTTATACCCAATTTGGAAGAACCACGTAGATATCTAAAGATCCACTTAACTGCTTCCCAATGCTTCTTACCTGGATTTGATAGAAACCGACTAACAACACCTACTGCATGGGCAATATCAGGTCTTGTACACACCATTGCATACATCAAGCTTCCAACCGCTGATGCGTATGGAACTTTATCCATGTCTTCAATCTCCTCCTTCGAAGAAGGGCAATCTTTATCGGTTAGTTTAAAATTGGGAGTAAGAGGCGAACTAACCGCTTTAGCTTTAGCCATGTTGAATCTGCTAAGCACCTTCTCAATGTATTGCTCTTGTGACATGTGCAACTTCTTTGAAGCTCTATCTCTAGTAATCCGAATACCAAGAATTTGTTTTGCTGGGCCCAAGTCTTTCATAGAAAATGACTTGCTTAATTCTTTCTTCAGCTGAACAATTCTCTCTGCATTCTTGCCTACAATCAACATGTCATCAACATAGAGTAATAAAATGATAAAATCATCATCACCAAACCTCTGAAAGAAAACACAGTGATCTGAAATAGTCTTTCGGTAGCCTTGCTTCCCCATAACAGACTCAAATTTCTTGTACCACTGTCTTGGTGCTTGCTTCAACCCATAAAGACTTTTCTGAAGCTTACAGACATAGTCTTCTTTACCTTTAACCTGAAAACCTTCAGGTTGCTCCATATAGATTTCTTTATCCAAGTCACCATGAAGGAACGCTGTCTTGACATCCATTTGCTCAACCTCAAGATCAAGACTAGCTGCCAAACCAAGAATCACCCGAATGGAACTCATCTTCACGACTGGAGAGAAAATCTCATCAAAATCAACACCCTTTCTTTGACTGAACCCTTTAACCACCAATCTGGCTTTGTACCTAGGCCGTGAGGTATGTTCTTCAGTCTTCACCTTAAAGACCCACTTGTTCTTCAGAACTTTCTTGCCTTTAGGAAACTTTACTAATTCAAATGTATTGTTCTCATACAAGGAATTCATCTCATCTTGCATGGCTTCAACCCACTCCCTTTTGTGTTCATCTTCCATGGCCTCTTCATAACACTCGGGCTCTCCCCCGTCAGTGAGCAAAACATACTCATCAGCAGAATAATGGGTGGAAGGATGACGGTTTCTTGTAGACCGTCTGAGTGGGATAAATGTTGGCATACCTGGTACTGGTAAATCTGGATGAGGACCCTCATCTAACTCTTCTTGCTCTGGAATATCATGATTATCAGTACCGTGTTGTTCATCATGTTGAATATCTTCATTATGCGGCTCAGTGTGCTGAGGAGGAACAGGATCCAAATCAGTAAGATCATCAGTATGTTGAGGAACTATCTTTGTCTTCTCAATATCTATCAAACTTTGATCTTCAATAAACTCAGCATCAAAACTTCTTATGAGTTTCTTCGAGACTGGATCATAAAATCTGTGGCCAAATTCATCTCCCCCGTAACCAAGGAATATACATGGCTTAGTCTTTATATCAAGCTTTGTTCTTTCATCTTTGGGAATATGCACAAAAGCCTTGCATCCAAAGACCCGCAAATCATCGTATGAAACATCTTTGCCGCTCCAAACCCTGTCAGGAACATCAAAAGACAAAGGAACACAAGGAGTACGATTAATAACATTTACTGCGGTGTTCAAAGCTTCACCCCAAAAGGAATTAGGCAACCCTGCATGTGACAACAAACATCTAACCCTTTCAGCCAATGTTCTATTCATCCGCTCTGCTAAACCATTCAACTGTGGCGTCTTTGGAGGAGTCTTTTGGTGCCGAATACCTTTCTCTCTACAATAAGCATCAAAAGGACCAATGTACTCACCTCCATTATCTGTTCGAATACACTTGAGCTTCTTCTCAGTTTGTCTCTCAACTAAGGCATGAAACTGCTTAAACACATCTAATACTTGATCTTTAGACTTCAAAGTATAGGCCCAAACTTTTCTCGAATGATCATCGATAAAAGTGACAAAATATAAGCAGCCCCCAAGTGTTCTAGTCTTCATAGGACCACAAACATCCGAATGTATTAAATCAAGTATATTGTCTCTCCTATGAGGAGGGTGACTTTTGAAAGAAACTCTTTTTTGTTTACCTGCTAGACAATGAGAACACTTCTTCAAATGAACATCGTGCAAATCAGGCAAGGCATTCTTCTTCAACAAAATAGACATCCCTTTTTCACTCATGTGAGCAAGTCTCCTATGCCACAAGTCGGTCATATCGGCATTCACTAACAAATTGACCGAGTCTTTGTAGATCTTCGGATGCGTTCTGTATAACTTTGAACTTCTTTTACTTCTTGCCACAATCAAAGAACCACGAGTGAGTTTCCAAATACCATCACCAAAGGTATTATGGTAACCATCATCATCAAGTAAACCTGCGGAGATCAAATTAAGTCTGATGTCTGGAACATGTTTTACATTGTGTAAAACCAACTCCATCCCAGTATCAAACTTCAAGCAAACATCTCCAACACCAATGATCTTAGATAGCCCATTATTACCCATCTTAACAACCCCAAAGTCACCGGGTGTATAAGATGAGAAGAAATCCCTTTGTGATGTCACATGACAAGTAGCACCACTGTCAACAACCCAACTCGAATCATCACGTGTAATGTTCACCACATCATCATCACAACAAATAAAGAACTCTTCGGTAGCAGTATTAACTTCAGCTGTGCCATTGCCACCATCATCTTTCTTATGGTTGTTCTTCTTATTGTTGTAGTCGGCTTTCTTTTTCTCCTTCTTCAGTTGTCTGCAGAATTTAATTGTGTGCCCTTTCCTACCACAATGATGACATTCATAATCAGCAAACTTACCTCGAGACTTACTACGATGCTTCTCTTTGTTACTCGGACCTCTACTTTGACCTCTCCCCCTGCTTTCTGTAACTAAGACATCTGAATGTGAAGAGGAACCTTGTGACTTTCTTCTCATCTCTTCATTTAAAACACTGCCTTTAGCCATTTCCATAGTAATAATACCATTTGCTGCAGAGTTGGACAATGATGTCCTAAAAGTCTCCCAAGAATCCGGTAAAGTACCAAGAAGCCATAAGCCTTGTACCTCGTCTTCAAACTTGATACCCATTCCTGCAAGCTGATTAATAATACCCTGAAAAACATTCAAGTGATCAGAAACAGGAGTTCCATCATTGTACTTCAAATTTATCAACTGTTTAATCAAGAACAGTTTATTGTTTCCGGTCTTCCGAGCATACAATTCCTCAAGCTTGTTCCACAAAGTACGAGCGTGAGTCTCCCCGCTAATATGGTTCAAAACATTATCATCAACCCACTGGCGAATATAACCACAAACCTTTCTGTGCAATATATTCCACTCTTCATCTGTTTTATCACCCGATTTGTCGGTATTAAAAACAGGCATATAATAATCCTTAACATAAAGGAGATCTTCCATCTTTCCTTTCCAAACATGATAATTAGAACCATTCAAATTTACAATCCTACTTGTATTAGCTTCCATCTTTCAATCAAGTTTCAACCCAGTAACAAGAGCCAATGGCTCTGATACCACTATGATGGGAAAAAACGCCTAACCCGGTCACAAACGGTAAACACAAACGCGGAAGCAAACTTCGTTTGACCAAGACTTTTCCCGAACCCGAATGAACCTGTGAGGATGCAAACAAATAGGGTATACCAACTACAATCTAAGCAGCCCGAAAACAGCCCCGAAACAGCCCGAAAACAATAACAACAAGAACACCAAATTTTAGCGTGGAAAACCTCTCAAGAAAGGAGAGTAAAAACCACGGGACTACTAGAGCCGCTTCAAATCCACTATCACCAAATTAGAGCAATACAAAGGCTTCCCTAGGTCTACTAGAGGCATATAACAAACATCATACACTTGGAATCAACAACATCAAGCATATGGAATCAAGAACAAAGACAAAAGAAGGAAATATAACCCAAAAATTCTGCAGAAACAGAGGGCTGTGCAGAAGGACTTCCAGAGCTTATTTGGACAAACCCACCGTTGGATAAGGTCTCCCTGATGTCCGAATGGCTGTGCCAAAAATTCAGAGCGATCCAACGGTTCAATCTCCGGGAAACGAGCGACCTCTGCAGCTGGGTTTTTAGGTTACGGAAATGAGCTTCTTCTTTGTGTGTGTTTCTTTTGTGAGGGACTTGTGAGAGTGTTGGAGTGTTGAAAATCCCTGCCATTCTTTTAACCATCTTCAATAACAATAATGGGCCAAAATAAAAAACTTATTGGGCTATCTCATGGGCTAAAAAACCCAATAGTTTTCAGTTGATGCATCATGTATTTTTTTAACCAACTAAAACATGATGTATATTTTTATTTTTTAACTAACTAACTAACTAACTAACTACAAATTATCGGTTTAAACACGTACTTCATTTTTTCAATACAACCATAAAAGTTTACTTTACAAAAAGCATATAAAAGTACAATACAAACTGAATGAATCTGATGGTTTACCTTCAGCAGATTGCTACCTCATTAAAATCAATGTTTTTTTATGAATTTCAAAAAGTGAATTATATTTAGTTTACCACTTTAGCCTCCTAACCATTGGAAGTAACCTTGTCAACACTTAACAACGTGCCTTCACCGATTTGATCAGGGGAGTCTTCGCAGGAACGTCCATGGTCACTGAGTTAACTATATTACCAAATCATGGCTCATACTAATCCGATCTAACCGAAAGTGAGACATGCAAAGGCAAACCCGTGCCGACGCCCGAGGCCAAAATTCCAAAGGGCCCGAAAAGTCTTTATAAGCTTGTATATATTTATTAAATTATATATTTAGTATATTCATCTGTTTATAATGCAAAAAAATATTGGAGGTGTAGTGGCAAAAACCATCTCAAAATAATTTAAAGGTCTCAAGTTCGAGTCTTTGCTCGGTCACGAAGTTTTTATTTTTGTCATTCATTTACCCTTAACCATAATTTTGGCCCAATTCTTTTCGTCGCCCGAGGCCTAAATTTTTTCAAGAGTTTTCGGGGACGGCTCTGCTCGCCGGAACCCTAATCGACTTCGCCGACTCTCCGGTGCTGTCTTCTTAAAACAATAATCTCTGGTGTAAACATCTAAGTCGTTTAGATTAGAGCATGTCAAGTGGTGGCAGTTTTGGGGATAAGAGGGAATAGGATGGGGTTAATCTGCTCATGGGAACATGTGTTAGGAGTGAAAACTCCCAAAGTCATGAAGCTATTTTCTAAAATATTGAAACTTTACTATTACGCCGACATTTATGGATTAATCTTTACTATATAATAAAAGAAACCAGGTAAGGGACACATGGTGCTCTACGAGGCAGTCTTAATTATTTTTCTAAATATTTATTATGGAAAATCAATTATTGATAATATTAAATTTAAAATTTAGAATTTGTAGAAGAGATTTTAATGATAAAGATAAAGATAACTAATAATAATATATTAATTATTATAATCATATATTAATTATTAAAATCTACAAAAATATATTAGCGTTTTAAATATTTATAAAGATAAAGATTTTATTTAATTAGTAGTTTTAATTGTTTTTATATTTTAATGATAAGGACAAGGATAACTGATAATCACATATTAAACTAAAAATATTTATTTTAATCAACTGTTTCTTTAAAAGGATTTATTCAATACATGTAGAACATATATATTTTTTATACATGTGGTACATTTAAAATCCTACTTCTAATAAAGGATCTCATTATCCCGTGTTACACTCAAATGAAATAATAATATTAAATTATAATATCCAACTTATCTCTTGTATTCTTAATATCTTTTACTAAAATATTTCTTTTCTTCTGTTGATTATCCAACATCAGGTAATACGTAAGTTTCAAACCTAATAATAAATAAAAAAAAACAAAGTAAAATGTTATAAACCATGTAATACACAACTCTCTAACCTAATAAAAAATAAAGTGAGATTATATAATAAGTAAATAGTACCTCAAAGTTCATTTTGTTAGAAAACGCATCTTGATGACTAAATGTGTTAACGGATTACATTAAGACATGTGTTTATTCAAATCACTTAAATGAAAATAATAGATTTTTTCATGAATATTGAAAATTTATATCGTGTACTTTCTCATTTATACATATTTGTTGTATATAATAAATTTACAAATGTGTAAAAATTTTAATAAGAGTAATTTTGAGAGGAGAAATGATTTTTTATGTAAATTTATTTTTTAATATTGTATTTTAATTACATTGAGGTTTGTATTAAAAAAATGGTTTTGATTGGTATTATCTTTCGTTTTCATGATTCTCGTGATATTTATCGTTCTCAAGATAACATTCCCATATATATATATATATATATATACACCCCACACAATATATATATAGGAGAAGGATCCGTTAGTAACCACCCTTTATTGCGAGAACCGCGAGAACCAATGTTAACACAACAAAAAATACCTAAAAATGGCTAAAAAAACACACAATTTTTTTTAATATTTTTATAAAAAAAATCGCTATATTTCGTTACCAAAATTTTTTTGGCTACTAAAAGTAACGATATTAATGTAAAAAATATTAAAAAAAAATTGTGTGTTTTTTAGTTTTTTTTAAGGTTTTTTTGGGGGTTTAGTTCTTAGCATTTTACCTTGGGGGGTTGTGGGGGGGGGGGGGGAGGGGTTTAGATTTTTTTTTTTGGGGGGGGGGGGGTTAGGTTTTTTTGGTGTGTTCACATTGGTTCTCATGGTTCTCACAATAAAGGTGGTTCTCAAATGAACCTTACCATATATATATATATATATATATATATATATATATATATATATATATATATATATAGGGAGCTGCTAGAATAAGAACCACCTTCAGTTATGAGAACCATGAGAACCACTATCAACCAATCAGAGAAAGGGGTATTTTGGTCATTTACCCCATATGTCAAGTCTTATCTCTCTCTTCATTTAATTCTCTGACTTTATAATTAACTCTCTCCTCTCTCCTCTCTCATTTTTAAATCCTCTCTCTCTCTCTCACTACCGATCTGGATCTCCAAAGTGAAAAGGGTGTTGAAGATTCAATAGGGGGTGGGGGAGAGTGGTGAACGGTGGTCGTTTGTGCAATTTTGGGGTTTCGGTGAAGGGAGATGGGGGGTTAGCAGGTTTTTCATTTGTGGACAAATGGTGTTCGGTGGTGGTGTTTGTAACAGTGCTGATGCCGGTGGTGCCCGTCGATGCCGGTGTTGCCCGTCGATGCCGGAAGGTGGGTGGCTGGAGAGGCCGGCGGCGGTGGCTGAGCCGGTGAAGCCGGTGATGCCCATGGTTTTTTTGGTATGTGTTCTTGATTTTTCTGGGTTTGATTTTTGGGTGTTCTTGAATCTGGGTGTTCTTGAATCTGATGGGTGTTCTTGATTTTTCTGGGTTTGATTTTTCTGGGTTTTTTTGAATCTGATGGGTGTTCTTGAATTTGATGGGTGTTCTTGAATCTGATGGGTGTTCTTGAATCTGATGGGTGTTCTTGGGGGGTTTGACTTTCTGGGTTTGATTCCGTTGAATCTGGGCTTGAATGTTGTTCATGTTGAATCTGGGTTTGAATGATGTTATTGTGACCTTTTTTGATCCTGTTGAATCTGCGTTTGAATGATATTCTGTTTTTTGAATGATGTTCATGTTGAATCTGGGTTTGAATGTTGTTCATGTTGAATCTGGGTTTGAATGTTGTTCATGTTGATCTGTGGGTTTTGATTTGTGATATTTAAATCTGTGGGTTTTGATACGATCGACGGGGTGGCGATGATGCAAAAAAAAAAAAAAAACCGTAGATTTTGATGACGATGGCGCGGCAAGGACGGCGGAGGGTAGGGTTTTTGATCCTGCAACCCCACTTTTGCAGCCTCTTGATTATCGGATAATCTGAGCCAAACCCCCTTTTTTTTTCGAGATACCCTTCGTTTTTTATGTTTGTTGGGTTTTTATATTTTTTTTGAGGCGTCGATGATGATAACAATATATCTGAGACACCTCCTGAGTTTGCGATTTCTGGGTGCGTTCGTTTTTGCGTAAAAAAAATTTTGTAAAAAAAAAAATAACCCGTAAACTTTTTTAACGTAAAACGTAAAAACGTGAAGCGTAAAAAGTTTTACGTAAAACGTAAAAAGTAAAAAGTTTTACGTAAAACGTAAATTTTTTTTTTACTAAAACGAAAAAAACGTTTACGTAAAAAACCGTTAACGTAAAAACCGTTAACGTAAAAACCGTTAACGTAAAACGTAAAAGGTTTTTCGTAAAACGTAAAAAGTTTTAGGTAAAACGTAAACGTAAAAATTTTAACGTAAAAAAACGGCGCGTAAAACGTAAAAAAAACATTAACGTAAAAAACCGGCGCGTAAAACGTAAAAAAAACATTAACGTAAAAATTTTAACGTTAGTCGTAAAACGTAAAAAGTTTTACGTAAAACGTAAAAAGTTTTACGTAAAACGTAAAAAGTTTTACGTAAACCGTAAAAAGTTTTAACTAAAACGTAAAACGTAAAAAGTGTTACGTAAAACGTAAAAAGTGTTAACGTAAAACGTAAAAAGTAAAAAGTTTTTGTAAAACGTAAATCGTAAAAAGTGTTAACGTAAAACGTAAAACATAAAAAGTAAAAAGTTCTACGTAAAACGTTAAACGTAAAAAACGCTCGTAAAAAAAACGCTCGTAAAAAAACGGGGCGTAAAAAAACAGGGCGTAAAACGTTCCGTAAAAAAACGCTCGTAAAAAACGGATCGTAAAAAACGTAATATAAAAATCTGTTTTTTAGTCATTAAAAAAAAATTATCATTAAAATCTGAATTTTAAATATTGTTTTAATATAAAAATCTGTTTAAAAAAAATAATAATAAATGAATAGGACAAAAAAGACATTTAAAAATAATATTTATAAAAAGACAAAAAAAAAACAATTTTACCTAAATACCCTTTATCAATAAAATAATAAAAACATAATAAGACAAAAAGCTTTTAATATTAATATTAACAACTTTAAATCTCATCCATCCATCTAATTGATCAAATGGCTAGAAATTGGTTCTCATGGTTCTCATAACTGGAGGTGGTTTTCATTTTAGCGGTCCCCTATATATATATATATATATATATATATATATATATAGGGTAGGGATCCTAAGAGAAGTCCACCCTATTTGAGAAACTTGAGAAGCAATCTGGACCACACATTTTCCTAAGCAAAAAATGCAAAAAAAAGTTGAAAAAAATGCAAATTTTTTTTTTTTTGAAAAATCGCAGCTTTTTCTTTAAGGATTAAAAAAAAAAAAATTTAAAATTTTTTTTTTTTTTTTTTGGATTTATACACTTGTGTATATTGTTAATCTTTTAACTATACATATATGTATATTGTCAATTATACATATATGTATATACATGTTTAAAATTGAAAAAATGTGTATATTGTTAATCTTAAACCATAAACCCTAAAGCTAAACCCTAAAGCTAAACCCTAAAGCTAAACCCTAATGCTAAACCCCAAAGCTAAACCCTAATTCTAAACCCTAAAGCTAAACCCTAAAGCTAAACCCTAAAGCTAAACTAAACAGTAAAGCTAAACCCTTAATGCTAAACCCTAAAGATAAAGCTAAACCCAAAAGTTAAAGCTAAACCCAAAAGCTAAACCCTAATGCTAAACCCAAAAGCTAAACCCTAATGCTAAACCCTAATTACTATTGCTAAACCCTAATACTAAACCCTAATGTTAAACCCTAAAGCTAAACCCTAAACCATAAAGCTAAACCCTAAATACTAATGCTAAACCCTAAATAACACTTATTTTTCAATTTTAAACATGTATATACATATATGTATAATTGACAATATACATATATGTATAGTTAAAAGATTAACAATATACACATGTGTATAAATCCAAAAAAATAAAAAAATAAAAAAAAATCAATTCTTAAAGAAAAAGCTGCGATTTTTCCAAAAAAAAAAAAAAAAAAAGTTTTTGCTTTTTTTTCACCTTTTTATTGCATTTTTTTGCTTAGGGAAAATGTGTGGTCCAGAATGCTTCTCAAGTTTCTCATTTAGCCTACTACTTCTCACATGATCCTTATCATATATATATATATATAGGGTTAGGTTAACGTACAATACCCTTATCGTACATTACGTACGCTACAATCTCAGCCGTCCGATCATCTTCCCGCATTGAATTCGCATGTTGTTTTTTTGTAACAATTTCGCATGTTGGTTTTTTAACATGCGATTTCATCAAAATTAGCACATGCTAAATTGTTACAAAAAAACAACATGCTATTTCATCAAAATTATCACATGCGAAATTGGTACAAAAAAACAACATGCGAATTCATAAAAAATTATCACATGTGAAATTGTTATAAAAAAAACAACATGCTATTTCATCAAAATTATCACATGCGAAATTGGTACAAAAAAACAACATGCGAATTCATAAAAAATTATCACATGCGAAATTGTTATAAAAAAACATGCGATTTTAAAATCCGGGAAGATGATCTGACGGCTGAGATTGAAGCGTACGTAATGTACAATAAGCAATATTGTACAGTACTCTTTACCTATATATATATATATATATAGGTACGAGATCAGGAGAAAACGCCCTAAAGTGTGAGAACGCATCCTGATGGAACACGTGGCGCAGGATGTAATCAGGGTCTGAGGGTTTTTTTTTGTCTTTTCAATATTCTTTTTCCCCGATTTCGTGTGTCACATGTTGCTTCATTTTTTACGTCTAAGATAATTTTGGCGTTAACTAGATTCATTAATTACTTGACGTTTTACTGCTTTTTTGGATCTGTGTCGTTGAATTAATTCTTTTTGTGTCACATAGTTAATTTTTTTTGGCGTTATGGCGTTTCCCAGGTCATTTTTTTTGCGTTCGTGGCATTTGTTAATAATTGATTACCATTGGTTAATATTTTATAAGATTACAATAATACGAAATTAAAATAAACTAATAGTCTTCTGTGGATGGGATTACATCAGAGTTGTACCCATCGCTTTGGTCCTCACTTTCTTCAGATTCATCATCATCAAGTTTTAGATTGGCGTATAATGCCATCATCTCGTCTCTTCTTTGCCGCAACCTATACTTGAATATCATTGCAACCCTGGATCTTGCACCATTCGAAGGTGTTAAATCACAGAGTTGTTCAAGTAGATATAGCCTCTCTGTCTTCAACATTTCCTCCATCGGCAATGAATATTTCACCCCGTGTTGATAAGTCACTTCAACCGTTCCTGCTTTTTCATGCACCACCCAATTGCTAACTGTTGGTAGAGGAGTATCGTCAATATCATCATCATCATCATCATCATCATCATCATCATCTTCTGCCTGAATTTTTCTCTCCAATCTTCTTATTACCGTTTGAGTTCTTTGACAATCGTTGGCCCTTGGAACCCCAAGGGCCAGAATATCCCTCTGAACCCCTTCAGACATACCAAGTATGGCTTTGATTGTCCTGACCTTCACCCTTCTTCTATTAGAGAACTTTAGGATGAATCATCTCTCCGACCTTTCAAACATCCATGCAATAACCTTAGCCATTTTTTTAAAAGTTTTTGGCGTTTTGGACAATATGTGGCGTTTTAGACAATGTTTGGTGTGTTTGAGTTATGTTCTCATGTTCTACTTTTATAATGACTTTTTTTTGCCGCGCAGTGACAGGTAATTATGGCGTTTTGAAAAGATAAATAAATTCAATTCCCCAAGTATTTGGCTTTTAATATAAAAAATGTTAGTAATTATGTTTTCGTCGCTTCATTTTACTGTTTGCAGTTACTGTGTTTTGTTTCAGATTCATCTGTTTATGGCTGTAACACGTCCCATCTTTACGTCTGTAATTATGGTGTTTTGTTTTCCAATGGCGTTTAGATAAAGATGGCACTTTTGTTTTATTCTCTTGCATATTGTTTTAACCTTTTTTTAGATTTATTATAATAGTACTTGTCCAAAGTAATTTTATTATAGTTTGGTAGTTTTGGGGCGTTTTATGGCATGATGGCTTTTCACAAGCATTTGCTCGTTTGGCGTTTTATTATATTTGTTATTAGAGAATTTAATGTATTGTTGTTCTAAGCTGAAAATTACATAACAAACAACAGAAAAAGGAAATAAAAAAAAACAAATAGAAGCAATTTATGATCCAAATCTTCAGTGTCATCAGTCTCTTTTTTCTTTTGAAACTACAAGAACTGTCACAAATAAATGGCGTTTTGGGTTTGACGTGTTTTTTTTTGTTGTTCGTGTGTTGACGTGGGTTTGTGGATGTTGGAGACATAGATCGACTCTGTGTGGGTGGATGCTATTTGCCCGTCATCTTCATTATCATCATCGAGGCCAAAGTAGCATTTACACTGGGATCGGTCTCTTCTCCTCATCCAAACCTTCTTCAAGAACAAAGAAGACAAAATGACATATGGGTGTCATCAGTCCCTCTTTCTTGAAATTTGTCCATCACATGCAGCAAAATCTTACTCCCCTCACCTAACAAACCATTCAGCGAAACTTCATGCAGAACATTACTGAGTATCAAAGAAAAGATGTTTGCCATAGTTGATTTCTCTCAACTTTTGGCGTTTTACAGTGAGTGGTATTTAGGAACCATTGTGTTTTTGTGTGTTCTTTTGGTGTTATCAACGGAAGGTGGTGAGACGTTCTATTTATAGGATTTTTTTTTGGCGCGTAGTTTAGGCGGGATATTATTATAACAGTAAATGCAATTAACAATTATCCGGATGTAAGGCTTGGCATTTTACGTTTATGGCGTTTTTGTAGGCTAATACCTTAACTAAAACACAGAAAAAACTACACAGTAATAAAATTGGCGTTTTGTATTTACTTGGCGTTTTATATTTTCAATGGCGTTTTGTGTAAGAAAGGATGTTTTACCTTTTTTACCCTTAATGAAGCGCGTCCACGTAATAAAATTTATGTTATTTACGAAAATGTCACCGCGCCAATCTAGTCCATAGATTGTTTTGATCGGACGATCCATAAGTGTTTTCACTGTTATCACACTTTTCACTGTTTTCCCTAAATTCTGACCATATATATATATATATATAGTGCTCAAGGCTTTAAAGGATCCTAGCCGTTGGATGAGGAGACCTTGATCTTAGGTTTTAAAGGATTTTTTTAATTAATAAAAACCTAAAACCTGATTTAAAATAACTGCTCAAGGCAGTATCGTAATTATTTGTTCTTAAAAATTATGTTCAGTTACCAGAAGAAATAACCACCCCATCATGTTCAGTTCGTAATTCAATTTTAATTCATCATGGAAAAAAAAACCCGCCTCCATATTTTCAAGAAATACACATGTGTATTTAAGTTGGACAAACTGAATTGTACTTATATGTAGGTGATGCAATATATTGCTTTGTACAATTAAGTGTGCTGGGTAAAACGAACCGATGAGAGGTGTATTTGTTCAAACTTCATCATGAAACATTGTGATATGTTGTGTATTTTTGTCGATTTTAAAATGGTGGCTTTTTGTGAACTTAACGATTGTAATAATACACATGTGTAAGTGACAAAGTACACATGTGTATTACAGTTGGGCAAACTGAGATGTACATATATGTACGTGTAGCAATAGATTGATATGTTTTTCATAGTATTTTTTTATTAGTTTCTCATATAATTATGGCTGAGACTTGTTTGTTTCTAGTTTTCGTGTTGGTTTGTTTTAGGTGATTTATAAGGATAAAAAATAGGACTAGTAAGTGCTTTTTGGTAAACAATAAATTGCTTTTTGGTAAAAAAATGAGGGTTTTTCCCTTAGTTAATGGAAGAAGACAATGAAAGGCAATTGAAATAAAGATGTTTGTTTTTTTTTTTTTTTTGGAAAAGATGAATTCAAATTTTAGAATGAAAGATTGTAGGAGAAGTTATATATATTTGGTAACTGCCCTTAGTTATTCAAAATGAAATCTATATTAAATTTAATTAATAAATAATTCTTAAATGTCTAATGACAATCCTACCCTTATAAATATTAAACTAGATTAAGGGCCAAGATGTGTTCGTTTTGCTCACAAATAGGGTAAGGTTCACAAATGAACCTAACCCTATATATATATATGAGAAGGATATGTTAGTAACCACCCTTGATTGCGAGAACCAATGTGAATACAACCAAAAATACCTAAAAATAGCTAAAAAATGCACAATTTTTTTTAATATTTTTTTATAAAAAAATTGCTACTTTTAGTAGCCAATTTTTTTTTTAAATTAAAAAAAACAATTTTTGGCTACTAAAAGTAGCGATTTTAATGTAAAAAATATTTAAAAAAGTAAAAAATTTTGTGTGTTTTTTTTTTTTTTTTTTTTTTAGGTTTTTTTTGAGGGTTTAGTTTTTAGCATTTTAGCTTGGGGGGGGGGGGGGGTTAGTTTTTTGGGTGGTGGGGGAGGGGGGTTTAGGTTTTGGGGGAGGGGGGTTGGGGTGGGGTTAGGGTTTTTTTAGGTTTTTTTTTTTTTTGGGGGGGGGGGGGTTCAGTTTTTAGCATTTAGCTTGGGGAGGGGGGGGGGGGGTTAGGTTTTGGGGGTGGGGGGTTTAGGTTTTTGGGAAGGGGGTGGGGGTTAGGTTTTTTTAGCTATTTTAGGTTGTGTTCACATTGGTTCTCGCATGAACCTTACTCTATTATATGTGTATATATATATATATATATATATATATATATATAGGGTGGGGTCCTAGAGTGAACACTAGTGTATTTGCGAATTGAGTAAACAAATCCTGGCAATTGATCTACACACGTGTATGGCCAGGATATCATCATCAAATCGTAAAATACACTAGTGTATTTCAACATCAAATTCTGGCCATTGATCTACACACGTGTATGGCCAGGATTAGTTCACTCAGTTCGCAAGCTACACTAGTGTTCACTCTTGAACCTAATCCTATATATATATATAAAGTGGGGATCATGCGGAAATTGTGTTTTTCCTAGAAAGTGTGTTTTTCCTAGAAAGTCTAGGAAACGATCTGGGCCATCCAATGGGTGTGTTTAAAGGTTAAGATTAAGTTAATGGCAATCTTGTAATATTTGAGTTTAATTAATTGATTGTTTTAAAAGAGTACGAGCAATTTTGTCAATTATTGTGTTTTAAATCAATCAAATAACCATCAGGCAATCCCAACCCCCTATTTCCACGCGATTTTCCCCCCTCTCTCTCTCTCTAAACACACATTTGAAACCCCCCAAAATCATACAAAAGATACCTAAAATCATGGATTAAGATAAGAGATTTTCCTTGTTTTATAAACGTAAGATCAAGCTGTCACTATGCTATGTGTTTTACCAGGCAATTATTGGTGCTTGGTGTTTGTCATTGACGTGATTTCTTGGTTGCAGGCAAGAGATTCAAAACGCAGAACACTTTGGAAGGGATGGAGATCACCGGAACAGTAGCCGGAAGTCGATCGAAAGTCCATGGAGTTGTAGGTATGTGTTTTAACTTAAAGAGGTTGGTAGGTTTAACGTAACAACTCTTGCAAAATTTATTATTTCCTATTCTAAAAAGGCACATTAAGAAACCCTAATTAAAACCCCCAAGTAGTACAGTACGATCCTAAAATTTGAAAAACGCCTGAAACCAGTAACAGGGCCCCCTAAAACTCAAGGGGGTATCCCCTAATTATGTTTATCCTTTAAAAACAGTAACAAAACACGTAATTCGAATATTTAGCGACTCAGCAAGGCTATCCCAGACACCAGGCTACCCTAGCCTAGGTGGGTCGCTGTCGCGACACGCGCCAGGCTAGGGAACCTGGCGCGACACGCGGGGGAGTCAAAAATCCAGTATAAAACCCAGGGGTCTGGCAATTGAACTGTTTGGTTGTTACGACGTAAAATTTCACTCTGTGCATTGTTTTATGCTCTGTTCTTTCCAAATACACTCAAAACACTCGACATTTTGCTACGATAAAAGGGTAATAACTCGATCACTGCTACGATACAATGTCCGATCGATTAAAACCGGTCCGATGGATGTTTAAGTGCTGCCCGAATCTTGGGATATACTTTGTCATTCGTCGTGAGGGCTTCGATCTCGTGAGCTATCGTAAAAGTTGTATTAAGTTTCTAACCTAGTTTCGTTTGCATTTTTATTTAACTAGGTTTACCGGCTTAATCAGTAGGCTACCTGTGATCGTTAAAATCTGCAATGTGCGTTATTCTCTTTTTATCAAACTATTTTACGAAACCTCAATTTATTTTCCAGTTATAATTACAGGGATTAAGTCTTTGCAAATCTTTAATTACTGGCAGTAAGTGGGGTTTTGTATATATTATTGCTGTAGTATCAATTTTAGGTGGGCGCGCCTAATTCATGATACACGTCACTTTTGGGTGAACGGACCCAATAGTGATATGACCACAGTCACAGATCCGGTCGAGTGAAAACTGGACCAGATAATTATAAGATAGGGGCAATTGTAATCGCTGTTAATACTGTGAATTATAGCAATATTTTTTTTTGTATAAAATGGAATGCACTCGCCAGTATTTCCCGTTGATAAAATCTTTTTAAAACATGTTTTAGGTGATTTACTATGAACAAGGAAAAGTGCCGCGTAGCACTCCAGCTTGAATGAAGTGGCTCAGTAAATAAATAAACATGTTTTTTTGTAATCAGGGAATTCCCTAGTGAAATTCCTTTATTGTAAAATACGGGGTTTGTCCCGATATTAATAGTAAAATAATCCGGTGTTTTCCATTTTAAACGATCCTGTTAAAAGTTTCCGCTTCCAAATAAACACCAATACCACGGGTTTTCTGTCCCACGACTTCCGAACCGGCAAAAACGGGTCGAGGGCCGTGACAAGAAAATGTGGTATCAGAGCCACTGGTTTAAGCAAATTAAGTATTTAAAAAATACTTAAAATGTTAGGAATTTTTGTGCTTCTGTGAAAATTTATTTGCAATAATTTAAAATTTAACTTGGAAATTTTGTGTTTCCTTATATGTGACTAACAACATGAGTGAACTATCTAAGGCTCTCTAAAACCTCTCAATACATTGCACTGAAATGGAAGCTACCGGGAACCAGGCCGGATATCAGGCTGATGCAGACGAGCCACTAGTGTTTCAATCCAAGGAAAAGCCCAAACCCAAGAAAAGAAGGAGGCTTTTAGACTGGAAAAGAGGGAGAAGGAAGAAACCTACAACACAAAAAGTGAAGAAAACCGGTGATCCAAAGGGAAAAGAGAAAGAAGTGGGAGAGAGTTCTGGCCAAGCTCCAACTTTACCACCCTGGGAGGAGCTAGATAGAAAACTGGCAAACTGTGACCTTTTCGGCCCAACTGATGAAACCCTTCTGAATTTTCCCGCTCAATCGGAACTTCCTATCAACTTGGAACCTGCCATCCCTGAACCTATTGTCAACCCCCAACCTCTTTCAGGTCAAATGGAAGAATGGTGGACCAACGACTGACGCTTCTAAAACTTCATGAATGATCCAGATGTGTACTTCCCACAGCCTGACCCAGCCCCTGCTCCTTTTCCAACCATGAACCTAGAAAATGTTGCTGAACTACGCCGTTACGGCGTAGAGCTGATGGATGCAGGAAATCAGATCCGGGCTGTAGGTGAAAACCTCTCTTGGAAGTACGACGAACGGGAGTTTCGTTTTTGAAGAAAATTAACCGTAGTATAGTTAGTTTGTGTAATAATAATATGTGAAAAAAATAATATATAATAATAATATATAATATTGTATAATAATATTAAAATAACACATCTGTAAATATCTGGTTTGTATGGATGCATAAATATTATATATAAAAATATAAATGTCGCAATGTCGACGATTTTGGTTACATGTGCTAACTTAATTGTGGTTGTGATTGCCCTATTGTGTTTAATTGCTATCTATTTTGTGACAATAATTTGTGTATATTGTTAATAATTCAGATGCAGACGCAGTAAATCAACCGGCAAATGAAGTTAACCAATCCGAACCAAATAATCAAGAAAGTTTTCTTAATAGAGAAGATATAGAAAATATAGTTGCTCACGGTATAGCCAATGCTATCCCGGCAATTGTTGCAGCTTCCAAGAATCCCGTAGAACCTTCCAAAACCCACAATAGCAAACACAACCGCGATGATAATTTCAGTTATAGTGTGAACGGAGGCGATAATAATAATAATGTAATTCAGGCCCCAGTACAAAAGAAAATGAAAGTAATGACGACTAGTTGCACTTATAAAGAATTCCTCGCCTGCAAACCAAGTGAATTTGCAGGAAATGAAGGAGCCACTGCTGCACTTCGTTGGTTAGAAAAGACGAAAGCTGTGATCAAAATAAGTAAGTGTGCAGAAGAAGGCGGGGTCATGTATGCATCCCACATTTTCAAAGAAGAAGCACTAGAATGGTGGAATACGGTGCTACAAGCTAAGGGAAGTGACGTGACCTATACCATGCGTTGGGAGGAGTTTAAAGAATTGTTAGAAAGGAAATTTTGTCCTTCCTACGAAAAGGAACAGGTGACAAACCAATTCCTGAACCACCGGATGGTGGATGTTAATTGTCGTGAGTATACTTCGAAATTTTTCGAGTGTGCTAGAATCGTATCGACTCTGGCCTCGCTAGATCCTGTACTTATTTCTCGCTACATTTGGGGACTGTTTAGCGAGATCCACGATATAGTCAAGGCTGCAAGACCTCGGACTATCGACGATGCAGTCGAACTAGCCAACACCTTGACTGACGGGTTGGTGCGTACAAGAGAGGAGAACAGTAAGAAGGAATTGGCTCAAAGGATTACCCAAGGTTTCCGTGTGAGTAATAATAATAGTAACTTCAAGAAAAAGAGAGCTGGGCAGTCTTCCACCCCGCCATTTTACGGAAACTGTAAAAGGAAACATTTCGGAAATTATAAGGAATATTCCAATTTCTACAAAAGACCGGGGCACCAAGAAGAGGAGTACAGGAGGAAATCGACGATCTGCTACAACTGCGGAGAAGCCGGGCATTTTAAGCCAAATTGCCCTAAATTGGTCAAGGCAACTGACCATAAAGCAAAAGCGACTGATGGGACCAATAAGAAGAATGCTAGGGCCTTTCAGCTAACAACGCAAGAGGCAGATCTGATACCGGACGTGATAGCTGGTACGTTCCTTGTTCATGACGTCTACGCAAAAGTATTATTTGACTCTGGTGCAAACCAAAGTTTTATAAATACTTCATTCTGCCAAGCTTTTAAGCAACCTTTAACCAAACTTAGGCAAGTTTATACGGTGGAAACGGCAGATGGAAACTCTGTCAATGTAGATAGAATACTACAGGAAGGAAAAATAGAACTCTCAGGACATAAGTTCTCAGCAAACCTTTTACCTATGAATCTAGCAGGATTCGATGTGGTATTAGGAATGGACTGGTTAATAGCCAACCATGCTTGAATCCTATATGATCAGAATTCCTTAGAAATTCGTACGCCAAATAATTCTGATTATAGGAGATAAGCCACACAAACCAAGGAAGTTCATTTCAGTAAGGAAAGTTGCTAGTTATGAATGAAAACAAGGCATAGTGTATATGATTTCAGTAATCATTAACACTAAAGGCAAAGAACTTAAAGAAATTCCGGTAGTATCCGAATACCCCGATGTATTCCCAGAAGATCTACATGGATTACCACCCGATAGGGAAGTAGAGTTTAGAATTCATATAATACCTGGAACTGCACCAATAGCTAAGGCACCCTATCGGTTAGCACCAACAGAAATGTTAGAACTGAAAAAGCAAATAGATGAGTTATTAAGGAAAGGATTCATACAACCCAGTTCATCCCCTTGGGGAGCACCGGTGTTGTTCGTGAAAAAGAAGGATGGTTCGATGCGAATGTGTATCGATTATAGAGAATTGAATAAGGTTACCATTAAGAATCGATACTTGTTACCTAGGATTGATGATCTTTTTGATCAACTTCAAGGGGATAGATACTTCTCTAAGATAGATTTACGCTCCGGATATCATCCACTGAAAGTACAGGAAGAGGACATTCCAAAAACTGCTTTCAGGACTAGGTACGGCCACTACGAGTTTACAGTCATGCCATTTGGGCTGACAAATGCTCCTGCAGCATTCATGGATATGATGAATAGAATCTGTAAGCCGTATTTGGATAAATTCGTAATTGTCTTGATCGACGATATACTTATTTATTCCAAAAGCCAGGACGAACATTGTGAGCACCTGCATGCACTCTTGACTTTGTTAAGAAAAGAAAAGCTTTTTTCTAATTGTGAATTTTGGGTACAAGAGGTGCAATTTTTAGGACACATGGTTAATCACGAAGACATTCACGTAGATCCTTCCTGGATAGAAGCTATCACAAGTTGGAAAGTCCCACAGTCAGCTACAGAAGTCAGAAGTTTTCTAGGATTAGCTGGATACTACAGGCGTTTCATCCGTGACTTTTCTAAGATAGTTGTTCCCTTAACTAAGCTAACCTGTAAAACTGTTAAATTTGAATGGGGACCTAAGCAAGATGAAGCTTTTAGAACTTTAACGCAAAGGTTAACAAACACCCCAATTCTTGCCCTACCAGAAGGAACAGAAGATTTTGAAGTCTACTGCGATGCTTCTAAGCTAGGATTAGGATGTGTGCTAATGCAACGCAAAAAGGTGATTGCGTATGCATCAAGGCAATTGAAAAAACACGAGGAAAATTACACGACTCATGATTTAGAATTAGGAGCAATAATTTTTGCCGTTAAAATTTGGAGACATTATCTGTATGGTAGTAAGTTTACTGTCTTTACAGATCATATGAGTTTAAGATATATTTTTTGGCAAAAAGAATTGAACATGAGGCAAAGAAGATGGATAGAAATCCTAAGTGATTACGACTGTGATATTCAATATCACGATGGAAAAGCAAATGTAGTAGCAGATGCCTTAAGTCGTAAGTACCATGAGAAACAAAAACAAGTTCGTGCCCTTAGATTAAATCTGCAGTTAGATTTAATGGAACAACTGAAAAATGTTCAAGAAATAGTAATCAAGGATGATGCTGAAGGAATGAAAGGACGAATAAAGGAATTAGAGCAAGGAACTGATGGGATTTGGAGGTTCCATAAGAAAAGGATTTGGGTACCTAAACAAGGAAACTTACGAAATAAGATATTAGAGGAAGCCCATAAATCTAGGTATACGATGCATCCTGGTAATAACAAGATGTATCAAGATTTGAGGAATAATTTCTGGTGGATAGGTATGAAAAAGGACATAGCTAGATACGTTTCTAAGTGTCTAACCTGTTCGCAAGTTAAGGCAGAACATCAGAAACCTTCAGGTTTACTTCAACAATTAGAAATGACTATATGGAAATGGGAACTAATAACAATGGATTTTGTTACTAAGCTACCCAAAACCAGGAAAAGTAACGATGCTATCTGGGTAGTCGTAGATAGATTAACCAAATCAGCTCATTTCCTACCAATGAAGGAAACCTTTAGCATGGAAAGACTAGCTAAGCTATACGTAGATGAAGTAGTGTCCCTATATGGAGTTCCACTCTCCATAGTATCGGATAGGGATAGTCGTTTCACTTCACATTTCTGGACGAGTTTCCAACAAGCAATGGGAACACGCTTGAATTTAAGTACATCATTCCATCCCCAGACAGATGGACAAAGTGAAAGGACGATTCAAACCTTAGAAGACATGCTCAGAGCATGTGTTATTGTCGCAATCCCCGGCCACTATCTCCTGGGAACGGGCGGACGCGAGCTCAGATTCAGTGGTATCAGTGTTTATCATTTTGGCAGCGGAATTTACATCAGTACCGTAGTTAGGAAATATTTTATCAGAGTAAAATACCACATTTTTATAATAATAAACACATGGGTAAAACCCAAGTTTCCATTACAAACATGTTTACAGGGATAAACCCTATATTATTTAAATAAAACATCTTATTTATTTAGGTAACTTTTATAGCCATATTTTCCAAGCCTTTAGTGCTGTCCAGCTGGCTTTTATTTGGCTTTCACATTTTGTTACCTGAAATGCGTTTAAAAACATTTTGTCACTGGGAAATACTGGTGAGTGAATCCCAGTTTAATCAAAACATGTTTTATCATTGTACAGTATTGAGAGCGATTACAATGTTTATATCTACACAATTACTCATTCAATACTGTCAATCCTGACTGGTGGGTTATATTACTTATTGGCTATCTTGTTGTCCAATAGTAACGTGTTCTACATTTTGTATACAAAACCCCAACATACCTGCAGTAATTGAAGAACTACAAACACTCAATCACTGCTAATTATTTTAAAATATTTAAGGTTTTGTAAGAACAGTTTGCAAAAATGTTTACAAAAAGGAGATTACTCACATTGCTACTTTAGGTTTTTCCTTTGTGATTTCCTGGTTATAATCTATTAATTAAACAATGCACACGCGTTAGTATAATAACCCAATTTACATTAGTTATACACTCCCCGAGACAGAACTCCAACGACTACGTCGGGCAGAGCCTCGACAACCGTTACGGAGCACTAGATCAATCACGCAGCGTATCTAATACGTAACCGGGGGTTAAAATACCTACAACGAGGCAAAACTTCGCTAATTAGGGGGGTATTATGCCCGAAATTATAATTGCTATGTAGAAATATTGAGAGAGAGATTAAGTTCTGAACATTTGACAACTGAAGCATGAGGCCTCTTGTTGGTGCACAAATGTCTGTTAACTTCGTCTCTATCGAGTCTTATGTCTAGATAGGATTAGCAGGATAAAATTTAGGGTTTATATGTGTTTGTGTGTGTAATTTCGCTTGAAAGTGCCACTGGCAGTTTCAAACGAAATTAACCATGTTAATTCCGCCTGAAATGGTCATGCCACTTTCATGCGAAATCAACACAGGTAATTCCGCTTGAAATGACCTGTGACACTTTCAAATGGAATCACCAACACTATATATAGGTGTGTTGCTTGTTCATTTATAACTTTTCCGATTCAGAGCCGAGGTGCTGCCAGTTTGTCAAACGATCTGTAAAAGCTTTGGAATCAATAATAAAGAGATAATTAAGAGGAATCAAGCTGTTACACATCTATTTCTCTGATTTCGCCTTTGAAATAGATGATAAACTCTTCTGATTGACTCATTAGGGTTACATATCGATCCAACAAGTGGTATCAGAGCTCAGGACGAAGAGTTTATATCAATTCAGCTTGTTTTCATCACTTCTACTCCTTTTCTCAATTAAACAAGATTTAACGGACAAAATGGACTAAATTTCACATATATCACGTAAAACACATTTTTAACTAATCCTTGAAAGAATTGGACCAAAATTCGATCAAAATCCGGGTCAATTTGATAAATTGGAGGCCGACAGGATGATGTCATCCTAATTCCGCTCGAAACAGCACTTGTGATTTCGCACAGAATTAGCTTTTGTGGTTAATTCCGTTTGAAACTGCTTTGATTTCACACGGAATCACTAATTCCGTTTGAAAGTGCTGCTTATTTCACACGGAATCACTAATTCCGTTTGAAAACTGCTTTTGATTTCACACGAAATCAGATTTCGCTTGAAGGTTTCATACGGAATTACTAATTTCGCTCCAAATTGACATAATTTCGTTTGAAACAAACCTAATTCCGAACGAAATTAAATTTCATTTGAAGATTTCGTTTGAAAAACCCTGATCTCGTTTGAAAAGGTTATTTCGTGTGAAAGAAGGAATTTCGCTTGAAATAATTCCGTTTGAAGTGATTTCGCTTGAACTGATTTCGTTTGAAAGTGTGAACTTTCAGTTTATGCGGGTTGTGTAATTGTCACATCAGATTGTTTTAAAATTTGGTCAAGATGTTTGACGAAAAGGAAAACGATAAACTTGGAAGAATAAATGATTGGTTTGATATGTATTGGGAGTATAGGAAAGAAGATGAGAAAAAGGATGCTTGGATTAAAAGATCTGAATATTTTTTTGTGTAGGAAATATGAAAAGTTTAATGAGTTGGAAAAGAGGTATAATGAATTACTTGACAATTTGAAAAGATATGGGATAAAGATGTCAGATGCTGAAAAGATATCTAAATTTGCAGATGCATTACCTTCAGAGTGGAATGAATGTTTGATTAAACTGAAAAAGGATTCTAGGTTCTCAAATTTTAGTCCAAATGATTTCATCAGAGAGCTTAGAACACACGATTTTGAGAATGAGAAGAAAAAGAAAGAGTTGATAAACGAAATCGAAGAGAACTTAGACAATATAAGTTTGGATGTGATTCTTGAAATAATCAGAAGAATTAGAATATGTTTTAGTGCAAGATCTGTCATGAAATATGATTTCAAGAGATGTTGTTTTTTGGATGAAAACTTGAATCCTGTTGATTTTGTTAAAATTTTTTGTGCAGGCAAATACAAGACAAAGACAGAGGATATTTCAAAGAATAAAGAATCCAAGAAAGATGAAACTTCAAGATCTGAACTTGTGTGCTCAAAATGTGATAAATCTGAATCAGACAATGTTAAACTCCTGAAGGATGTGGAGAGTTTGACATTGGAAAACAAGAATTTGAAAGAAAATGAAAAAGAATTTCAAAATAAAATAATATTTTTGGAAAATGAAAAATTGAAAATTAAAAATGATTTTGAAAACAAAATAAAATCTTCAGATAATGAAGATTTTTGGATAAAACTGGAAAACAAAAATTTGAAAGAAAAAGAAACAGATTTTCAAAGTCAAATAAAAGTTTTAGAAAATGAAAAATCTGTTTTACATGAAAATAAAATTGAAAATGAAAAGATAATAACTTCTCATCTTGAGAAAATCTCTAAGCTTGAAAATGAAGCTGAGAAACCAAGAAATAAAATTGATGAGCTTGAAAAGAAATTGAAAGGTTTTGTGAACTCATCAGAATTTCTGAATCATCTTTGTCCAAAACCGATCAATACAGTTCCAATAAGTGATAATGTCACAAATTATGACAAAGTCATAATTGAAGATTGTGATGATAAAACTGATGATGAAAAAGAGAAAAAGAAAATATTTTTGGAATTAAAAGAAAAATTTAAAGATACTGTTTTACATTCTACTGAAATAGGTGAATGTTCAAAGCAAAAACCTGTTAAGAAGAATGTAGAACAAAAACAAAATGTTAAAAATTCGAAAAATTTTCAAAACAACAATAAAAGATCATCAGTTCAATCATCCAATCATTATGAAAAACCACAAAAAATTAAAAATCAAAACTCACAAAAAGTTGGTAATAAGTGGTGCAGGTTTGACCATAGTGCCCAAAAGTCAAATCAAGGATACAAGAAGAGACGTGACTACTGCAAAGCAAATCAATGTTATGATCTGAGTGTGTGGTTTGAAAGTGGAGAAAGGTATGATAACAGAGTGTGTTACACATGTGGTTATCAAGGACAGATTGCTGTTAACTGCCAAAGTCAGAGTTTTGAGACGAGAAGATGCTATGAATGTCAAATCAGAGGTCACATTGCAAGAGATTGTCCAATGAGATAAAAGGGAAGACCGAGGGCTGAATCTCAGAAATTGGTGAAGAACTCAGTCAAAAATGCTGAAAAGTTCAAAGAACAGAAAGTGAAGCTTTCACAAGGACAGAAAGATAAACTGAGAAAGAAAAGAAAGAAAGCGAGGGAGTATCTCGAAAAGATTTTGTCCTCGGGTACAAATGGTAATTCAGATAAAAGTTCCGATGAATCGATTTGCTCAACAAAGAATGGTAAATCAAGCAAAACGAATTCACCAGATACAAATCTGAGGACAAAAGAGAAGATGAAGAAAGAAAAATTAACTTATCAAATTGGTAATAAATCAAAGAAAATTAATTTTTCAGATGAAGTCCTTATAAAAGTTTTTAAGTATAAAGAGGACTGTGAAAAGTATTTCACGTCACAGGTTAACGAATTTGGAAAACCTAAATTTTGGATAGATTGGGTTCCAATAAAAGATGGCGATGAATTTGTGTCTGTGAAAACGAAGGAGCCATCTTCTGGCAATGAATTTGTTTCTTCGGAAGCAAAAGAGCCAAGTTTGGGCGATGAATCTGATTTGTCAAAGTCAGAAGAGCCACGTTCAGGCAATGAATCTGATTCATCAAAGTCAGATGAGCCATCCATTGAGGTAAAAAATGAGAACTTTGATTTAACAATGGATGATGCAAATTGTTCACCACTGTTAAATGGAAACTCAAAAGCACCCAAGGACCGTCAGGCTTGGGTGGATCTCTTCAAATAAAAACCTGACTTGCCGGAGTTCCCAGGTTGGTAAGAGTGGAGCAGGTATTGGCATTTTTCTTGAGAAATTCACTTAGGTGATATTTTGAATTACAGAAGGTTAATCAAGGACATTAAGTTGTGCTTGATTTATCTTTTCTACAAGTGTTTGTTGTTGATGAGAATTTAAAATTGTTAAATGTTTCAAATGGTTGAAGAAAACAAGGTGATGAAACCCCGAATTTGTAAAATGACACACAAAGCTTATTTTCTGGAAAAACCATTTTGATTAAAACAAACTTAAGTGTTTTGAAATCATAATGGGAAAATAGTTTGTTGTCAGGGGGAGTTCTGATTGGTTAAGCCAAGTGAATGGAGAATTGAAGTAATTCTCATCAGTTTGTCACTTTCCTTGTATAGTTTGTTTTCAAATTTTCCCAGAAAATCAAAATTGAAATATATTTTGATTTTAGGGGGAGAAATTTTTTTAAAAAAATTAGAAAATTTGAAAATGCCAAAAACATTGAAAAAACAAAAATGAGTTTTGTTGTGAATAAGAGGAAATGATAGTAAATCAGTGGACTATCAAAGCATGCTAAAGAAATGAAATGTCAAATGTGATAAACGGTTTCACTAAGGATGTGACGATAGGCTCAACTAGACTAGTAGATTTGCGACAACGATACAAACCTAAATGAAAAAGCCTAGTTCTAGTGGGAAACATGGTTGAAGACATAGTACTTAGTTTTGTCCTTCTTGATTGTGTGCCTACTCAGTAATCGTTGAATGCTAAAAGAGCATAAAAACCGGTTAAGTTTGTGAGCTATCACAACTTTGCTGAAAAGTCACTGTGATTCTGTGTTTTCATTTTGCAAAGATTTAAAATTGTTTTATTTCTTTATTTTGTTTAAGCATTGGACATCCTCTGCGTATATGTGAGTATCGACCTGGATGTTATTGCCTAAACGTTCTGCTTTATTTTCTTTGGTGTTTCGTTTAAGCTTTGGATCACCTCTGCGTATACGGGAGTATCGACCTGGTGGTTAAAGCCTAAACAATTTCAACTTGTTTCTATTTCTTATTTTGTTTAAACATCGGACTTTCTCTGCGTATACGGAAGTATCGACCTGATTGTTAATGTTTAAACATTCTGCTTTATTTTTGCACATATCACAGTTGATGAAAGTTTAAAAGCATTACTTGAGTCAGTGAATTGCATGATGAGGGGATATGCTGAGATCGTGGGGTCCATAAGAATTTAGTGCAAAATTAATATACCTTAACGTATCGGTAAGCATTTCGAAAGTTTTTAGATTGAGTTTAAGAGGACAACTATATCGTCAATCTATGTGAATCGTTTAGAACTTAAAATGATTAAAGCTTAATGGTGCTAGTAATTGGTCTCATGAACTGATATGATCCTCTTACACAAACTCAAAAATATTGTCTGTATATATTTCTTTACTGCATTTCTTAAAACTCAAAATCCAAAAAGATTTTAGTGTGTTTTAGCATAAAATTTTGAAAAATACAAAAAGATTTTCGACAAGTGATGTTGGAAAGCTGATTTTCAAAATTCCAAGTGCTAAACATGATGAACCACATTGGGTTGGGAGAGTATGATTAAGAAATAATTGTGTAAAAAGATATTTTTGAGAAAAATTATGTTTAGTTAATCAAGGTCATTCATTTGAACTTGATGTAATTATTATTGTTGATGATGTATGATTTCTACCTATGAGTTTTCCAAATTGTTATAAATTGAAAACTTACAATATGGGTAGAGCATGTGCAGGTAACAGGTATGAGTTTATGAAAGTAGCTAAGCAAAATCCTAGCTAACTGATAGGGGGAGTCTGAAGACTTAAAAGTCAGATACAGTTCCTGGATCTACATTCATGGGGGAGTTTGAAGGTTGTTAAAGATTCAGATTCTGTGATTCATGCTAGCTGTTGTTAGAAAGAAAAGAAGAGTTGAAGGAAGCAATCATTGTTAGACAATTTGGAAAGAGACAAAGACTGAAGACTCGACGCCGAAGACTTCGTCAACATCCAAGGGGGAGTCTGTTGGTGCACAAATGTCTGTTAACTTCGTCTTTATCGAGTCTTATGTCTAGATAGGATTAGCAAGCACACAGCAGGATAAAATTTAGGGTTTATATCTGTTTGTATGTGTAATTTCGCTTGAAAGTGCCACTGACAGTTTCAAACGAAATTAACCATGTTAATTCGCTTGAAATGGTCATGCCACTTTCATGCGAAATCAACACATATAGGTGTGTTTCTTGTTCATTGGTAACTTTTCTGATTCAGAGCCGAGGTGCTGCCAGTTTGTCAAACAATCTGTAAAAGCTTTGGAATCAATAATAAAGAGATAATTAAGAGGAATCAAGCTGTTACACGTCTATTTCTCTGATTCCGCCTTTGAAATAAATGATAAACTCTTCTGATTGACTCATTAGGGTCACACATCGATCCAACACCTCTATTTATAGGTCTAGTCGTCCACCTTGTCGCGCCCCGCGTAAGCCGAAGGCAAACCCTTCGCGGCCCGTGAGAGACCTAGGGTAGGCCCTAGCTTGGTCGACTCAGCCTACTAGAACCAACACGTCATTGCCACGTGGCGGCATCGGGTGCGCCCTGGTCTTGAGCTGTCGCGCCCCGCGAAGGAGACCACAAGGGTCTTCACGGTCAGCGAGCGCCCCCTGAATATTTTTTTTATTTTATTTTTGTAAAACTAAAGTATTTAGGGCCTATTTCTTGTATACGGGGTGTATTTTAGGATGTGTAGGGGTGTTATAAATATTTTAGGAGTGTCAGAAATAATTTAGGAGGGTTGTTATATGCACCCCACCTTGTTTTAAAACTCGTCCTTGAAGTCTACTGGAACAGGTGTGGATATTTTCTCTGCATCTCTGATTCAAGCTCCCAAGTGTATTCTGGTCCTCTCTTGGAATCCCATTTCAGTTTGACTAGAACTAATCTCTTGTGTTTGAGATTCTTGACTTTCCTGTCTTCAATTTGTAGAGGCTTTTCTACGAACTTAAGCTTCTCATTTACCTGTATATCCTTAAAAGGTACCACTAATGATTCATCGGCTAAGCACCTTTTGAGATTACATACATGAAATACATCATGTATTCCTGCCATTTCCTCTGGCAGTTGTAGCCGATAAGCTACAGGTCCTATTCTTCAAACAATCTAAAAAGGTCCCATATACCTGGGGCTTAGCTTTCCCCTCTTGGTGAATCTTACTACTCCTTTCCAAGGAGAAGCTTTTAATAATGCCTTATCTCCTACCTGAAACTCCAATGGCTTTCGCCTGTTATCAGCATAACTCTTTTGTCGATTGCGTGCTGCTTTTAGTCTTTCCTTGACTTGAATAATCTTGTCTGTTGTTTCCTGCACTATCTCTGGTCCAGATAATTGTTTTTCTCCAATTTCTACCCAACAGACTAGGGTTTGGCACTTTCGTCCATAAAGTGCTTCGAAAGGTGCAACATTAATACTGGTATGATAGTTGTTATTATAAGAAAATTCTATTAATGGTAAGTGGTCATCCCAATTTCCTTCGAAATCAATTACACAAGCTCTAAGCATATCTTCCATCGTCTGAATTGTCCTTTCACTTTGTCCATCCGTTTGAGGATGATAAGCGGTGCTTAGATTTAGCTTGGTTCCCATTGCTTTTTGGAAAATTGTCCAAAAAAGAGAAATAAAACAGCTATCTCTATCAGAAACAATTGATAAAGGAATTCCATATAATGAAACTATTTCATTAACATATAATTTGGCTAACTGTTCCATACTGAATGTTTCCTTCATTGGTAAGAAATGAGCAGACTTAGTTAACCTATCTACAATCACCCAGATTGTATCATTACCTTTCCGTGTCTTGGGTAATTTGGTAACAAAGTCCATTGTTCTTATTCCCACTTCCATATAGGCATTACCAATGGCTGTAATAAACGTGGGGGTTTCTGGTGCTCAGCTTTAACCTGTGAACATGTTAGACACTTGGCAACATAAGCTGCTATATCCTTTTTCATTCCTATCCACTAACAATTCTTTCTTAAACCTTGATACATCTTATCATGTAAGACCCTCGGTCCGTTTTTATTCCGTTATCATATAAAATCCGACTATACTAGTGTAGTTACAGTTAAACATACACTTTAAATATGAATTTGTTAAAAACATTTTAATAAATAAAACATTCTAACATTTTGTATGTAAATTTGTCGTTTAAAACATGATGACGAAGGTATTTGCGGAAGCTTTATTATTGATCGTGTTCGGTTCTTCGTTGAGCTTGACCGTCTTCGGTACCGTACATTAAACCTACATTACATAAAACACGAAATGTTTTAGTTATATTGATATTTGAAACTAGTTTAGACAAGTTCGTAATGTCAAACAATGAAACAACAACAAAATGCAGCAACTTATACCCGTCGCGTGCTGCGACGGGATTAGAACTCACTGTCGCGTGCCGCGACGACGATATGCTTAGGCCGTCGCGCGACGCGAGGCCATTATTTCGACAGACTGATTGTTAATAGCTGCTGCATATTTCCAGCCAAACCAAGTTTTACGTTAACGAGCATAACTTGCTCGTTTTTGATCCGTTTTACGTCACGTTTCTTCCTACGTGATCATAAATTAATCCTCCATCACATGGAGTTAAAATCCGACATTTGGATTAAATAAATTTGAGACTTATAAGCCTTCGGCTTATTATCTTTTTACCAAATTTTGACCCGTTCATGCCTTTATCAAACAAACATATTTGTTTGATCCCAAATTCTCATGATCCTTATATTTTCGATATATTCTATCATATTTGGTTCAAATCATAGGTTTATGTACTTTCTTAAACCCGTTGTTACTTAAATGCTTATTTTGACCCGTTAAGGGAAATTAAGCATTTTTCCGCATAATTCATGCTCATTTACTTCTAGCATTTTATTTCCACATTATTTATCAATTGACCTTCCACCACAACTATATTTCTGGCGGATTTAATGTGGTGATTTATATACTTAGAGTTTTACCTTTCGAATCATTATTTTACGGCAAAGACTCTTATATAGTCATTTGACCACTATTTTACATCTTCCGCTTGTTATACTTATTTAAAGTATTTATTTCATCATATAACTCTTTTCCGAACCACCTTTAAGGGTCGTTCTATCGATTTAGCTTACAAGGGCATTTTTGATCCATTTTCATCTTTTATTAAAATGAAGGACTTCTAAACGCATTCGCGACCCAAAATCTCTCTTTTAAACTATGATTTTGATTTGAAAAGTCATTATGTTGTCAAAACAAAATGATCATTGATGACGGGGGTAGCCTAAGACTAAATAAAATGACTAAATATGTAAATGCTCAAAGGGTTAAACGGTTCAATGGTTGAAAAGCTATGAGATGGGGAAAAGCAATACGGAAACAGTGGCTAGTCACATCCAGGGATTGCTTCACCAACTCACAGCCGCAAAAGCAAAGCAGGTCTGCAAAACACACGCTATTATCCAGGGGTCAAAAGGCTTTAACCCCCAAATGGGTAAGCCCCTCGCTGCAAGAAAGGACACTAGTCAAATGAATACCTCTTTGGGAGATGTCTTCTCCTATATAATCGACACTTCATTAACTGAGTTGCGACATTCTGGGCCAGACCTGTTTCCTTAAACTCTGGTCACTCACATTGAGTATTTGCTTTATGCAAGTCACTCGCTTTTACATCCAACACACACATTTCGTTTGCTCCCACATCCAAATCTGAGCATACTTCAGAGAAGGATCTTCAGCAAACAACAACAATAAACTAGTGAACCTCCTTCCACGTCTTGCAAACATGGGGGGACCCCACGACCTGCGTTAGGCAAAGTTGAACCCTTCAACCCTTTTGCCTAACCAACCTAGCTACCACCCTTGGTCTCTTATTTGTTGCATCAACGAGTTGGCACCCACCGTGGGGCTACGCCACTATTTCTCCTCAAAAAGACCTAGTAGTGTAGCTCTCTTCACTTAAAATCACCATGTCTGAAAGTGGATCCCCGGGTGAAGTAAATCAGATTCCAAACACCTCTACCCCGGGTAGTAGCCAGGCTCATGTGGCTATAGCAACTTCTTTCTCAACTCCGGGGAGCACACCCGAGTTCCTCACCTTCAACACACCAACCCCGTCCAGATCCGGAGTTCCTTCCCCCAATGTCGGTATCTCTGACACCCTGGCACGTGTTGAACTTACCCCCGAGGGGGTTGCCAACAATTTCCTAGAATTGAGGTCTCTCCTCAACCAACATGTGAATAGAGAAAGAGAAAAGGGGGTGAGAATCCGCCTAGATTACGATGAGCCAGAACCAACGTTGTCTCCTGGAACACCTCCCCTTCCTTTTACAACTAGAAATGAGGCTGGTCCTAGTAATCCTTCAAATCCTCACCCATATCTGTCCACAATGACAAATCCTACGGTGCATCCTATCTTCTCTTCCCAACTAATTACTAGTGGTGCTCCTTTAGGACATGAGCTGACCCTTGACCAGCTCCTACAGTCCCCAGCAACAAGCTTTCCAGCATCTACAACAACCACGTGGGAGCAAGCTCTGTCCGTGCTCCCTTTGGCACGAAGTGCTGTTATGAGCACTCCCCTGGGAATAAACTGCTCAGTTGGACCAGGAAGCCTTCAAGGCTTCAACCTCATGCCCAATATAATGACCCAGATGATGGCCAACTTCCCATGGCAACACTTTATTAATCAGGTGCTAGCCACTCAGGGAAATAACGGCAATGGCAATAACATGGATGCAAGGGCTGAAGAAGACTTGGCTAAACCATACAAGCCAAGTAACCTTTCATGCTTTTCAAAGCAGATAGCCGATTATGATTTCCAAACAAAGATTAAGATTCCATCCCACATCAGGACGTATGATGGGACTGAAGATCCTGAGGACCATCTTCAGATCTTCACCGGTGCAGCAAGGATAGAGAAATGGTCAAACGCTGAATGTTGCCTTATGTTCATGCAAACTCTTGTTGGATCCGCCAGAATCTGGTTCAACGACTTACCCGCTCAAAGCGTTCGAAGCTTTGACGACCTTAGCAAGGGTTTTCTGGCCAATTTATCCCAACAAAGGCGATATGTTAAAGACGCAACAGTGATCTTCCAGATAAAACAACGTGATGATGAAAGTCTTCGTGCGTTCATTGAACGATACAAGAAGGAAGGTCTGACTTATGTAGGGGCAGATGAGAAAATGAGAGTGGCTGGTTTCATGAATGCCATCACCTCTAAATATCTCACAAGAGATTTCAACAAGTCCTTGCCCAAGACCTTAGAAGAAGCTCTCGAAAGGGCTGAGGCCCACATCCGGGGAGAGGAGGCGGTAGACATTAAAGAACAAAGAAAAAGGGGATCCGGCTGGCGAAGCAATAGTCCAGCTCGGAAAAGGGGAAACTTCAACTCCTATGACAGGCGGTCAAAGGGTTCAGACCCTCGAAGGTCTGAAGGCCGGAACCCTTCAAGCAGGGAGAAAGGCATAAGTTTCACCCCCCTCACAAAGAACCCTCAAGAAATCCTTGCAACGGAAGAAGTTAAGCAAAACTTTCGGCCTCCTAGGCCTCTCCCCAAAAGCAGAAAAAATGAGAACTCCACACAATACTATGAGTTTCATGAGGAAAAGGGTCACCACACCAATGATTGCTTCCAACTCAAGAAAAGAATTGAAGAAGCTGTTAAGTCCGGAGAACTCGCTCATTTGGTCAAGGGAGTCCGGGACAAAATGGCTGAAGGAAAAGGTAAGGAAGTCAATATGGTGGATTTTGATGGAAGGGTTCCTCATAAGAGGCAGCGGTTGGAAGCTTGGGAGCTTCAGTGTGTCTGTTTCCCCCCTACGGAGAAAGACCCTCTCTCTAGCCCTCTTGTGGTAGAAGCTACCGTGGGAACATTGCAAACATGCAGGGCATACATAGACACTGGGGCTGCCACTGAAATCATGTTCGAGAAATTCTTCAACCGTTTGAGTAATAAAGAACGTTCAAGGCTTCAACCCTCTGGAACCTCTATAAAAGGTATCGCCAATATACCCCTTAAGCCTTTAGGGAAACTAACACTTAATGTTCGTTTCAGCGAAGGTTTGAAAGAAAGAACCTAACCACTCACCTTTGTGGTTATCAACATCCCCTCAAGCTATGACGTGATCATCGGAAGACCAGGGCAGTGTGCCTTCTACATGGCCGTGTCTGTTGGCCATGGCACAGTCAAATTTCCTACCGAGAGGGGCATAGCAACCCTTCAACCATCTCAAGAAGCTTACATGGTTGAGGGTGAAAGCTCAAATAGTGAAGAAGACAGGCAAAGGTTGGTCATAAACCCTAAGTACCCTGAACAAAGAATAAGGGTCAATCCAAACCTTTCTCCAGAGACCCTCTCGTATCTCGAAAAACTGCTAACACATTACAACGATGTTTTTGCTTGGTGTCCAGAAGATATGACAGGGATCCCTCGGGACATTGCCGAACACGAGTTAAGGATACCATCGGATGTCAAGCCTGTGGTCCAAAAGAAAAGAAGTTTGGCACCCGAAAGGAGTCTGGCAGCCCGCCTAGAGGTAGAAAAGCTTGTATCAGCCGGCATTCTCCGAGAAGTCAAGTATCAATCATGGGTTGCAAACCCGGTTATGGTCAAAAAACCCGACAACTCTTGGAGGATGTGCATAGATTTCAAGGATCTTAACAAGGCTTGTCCTAAGGATTGCTATCCACTACCGGAAATTGATCTCAAGGTTGACTCCCTCACAGGTTACTCGTTCAAATGCTTTCTTGATGCATACAAAGGTTATCACCAAATCCTCATGAAGGAAGAGGATGAGGAAAAAACAGCCTTTCACACGGACAAAGGGATCTTTTGTTATCAAAAGATGCCTTTCGGCCTCAAAAATGCCGGAGCAACCTACCAACGGCTCGTTGACAAAGCCTTCAAAAGCCAAATTGGCAAAAACATGGAAGCATATGTCGACGACTTGGTGATTAAAAGCAAGACTGAATATCAAATGCTCGACGATATTCAAGAAACTTTCAAGAACCTCAGAAAGGTTAACATGAAGCTTAATCCGGAAAAATGCTCATTTGGATTCGAGGAGGGAAAATTCTTGGGTCACATTGTTGGAAAACAAAGCATCAAAGCCAACCCAAACAAAGTGAAAGCCTTCCTCGAAACCAAACCACCAAAAACCAAGAAGGAGGTTGAAAGCTTAAACGGGAAGCTTGCAGCCTTGAAGCGTTTTACCTCAAAGCTGGCCGAAAGATCTCTGCCCTTCTACAAAACGCTCAAGAACTGCTCAGATAAGAAGGATTTCAAATGGACTGAAGAAGCTGAAGAAGCTTGCAACCAGATGAAGCAACATCTAGCTTCCCTACCAGATATTGCGGCACCAAAAACTGGGGAATCAATATCGGTGTACCTCTCAATTGCTGACGAGGCCATCAGTGCAGTCCTCAACATTGAGCGAGACAAGGCCTAGGTACCTCGTTTATTTTTTCAGCAAAACTTTAAAATTAGCTGAAACAAAATATCCTCCCCTTGAAAAAATTGCCCTAGCCCTAGTTCAAACAGCTAGAAGGCTTCGAAGGTATTTCCAAGCACACCCCATACAAGTGGTCACCGACCAACCTATTAAGAGTGTGCTTGAAAAACCTGAAAACTCGGGGCGATTAGCCAAATGGGCCATAGAACTGGGTGAACATTACATCACCTATGTCCCAAGAAAAGCTATCAAGGCCCAAGTCCTGGCTGATTTCATTGTGGAAGTCCCAAACCAAGCGATCACTGAAGTAAACGCTACCACCACTGAACCTTCCAACCCTGAAGCCTGGAAGCTTTTTACCGATGGGGCTTCAAGCGTTGAAGGGTCAGGGGCTGGGCTAATTTTGATCAACCCAGAAGGGTTGGAATTCACGTATGCTCTCCGTTTTGATTTTCAGACCACCAATAACAAGGCTGAATACGAGGCACTAATAGCTGGCCTAAGGCTGGCTAAAGAGATGAAGGTTGAAAAGCTTGAAGTGTTCACAGATTCGTTGCTGGTCTCAAGCCAAGTAAATGATAGCTACATAGCTAAAGAGCCCAACATGAAAAAATACAGAGAAAAATCCAAGGAGCTGATGAGTACCTTCCAAGCTTGCAACATCAAACAGATCCCCAGATCTCAAAACAAAAAGGCTGATGCCTTAAGTAAGCTCGCATCTCTCACTTTTGCCCACCTTACCAAGAAGGTGCTGGTAGAAGTGTTGAAGGCTCCATCAATCGATGAATTGGAAGTTCAAGATGTAGTTACCGAAGAAGATCCAAACTGGATGACTCCCATAAAAAAGTTTCTTAAAAATGGTGAATTACCCAATGATCAAGTGGAAGCTAAAAGGGTTGAAATCAAGGCAAGGCAATACATACTACAAGGAGAAACCCTTTACAAAAAGGGTTACCTTGCTCCCTTGCTAAGATGTGTCGGTCCCGAGCAAAGTAAGTATTTGATCAAAGAAATTCATGAAGGTGTATGTGGAGCTCACTTTGGAGCTAGGTCGGTGGTTGCAAAGCTCATGAACCTTGGATATTTCTGGCCCTCAATGAATCGCGATACAGCTGAAGAATTGAAGAAATGTGATGCTTGCCAGATTCATGCACCAATCCCAAAAAGTCCCAAGCATGACTTAGTCCCGATAACCTCGGCATGGCCATTCCATAAATGGGGGATGGACATTGTTGGTCCGTTTCCCCCAAGCAAAGGGGGAGTAAAATTCTTACTGGTGGCAGTAGATTATTTCACCAAGTGGCCCGAGGTCAAACCACTTGCTAAGATCACGGGAAAACAGGTCATTGACTTTGTTTGGGAAAACATCATTTGCCGTTATGGATTGCCGGGAGTACTTGTCACTGATAACGGAAGGCAATTTGCTGAGAAGCCTTTCAGCGTTTGGTGCAAGGAATACAAAATCGATCAGGTTTTCAGCTCAGTGGCTTATCCGCAATCAAACGGCCAGGTTGAAAGAACAAATAGAAGCATAGTAGAAGGCATCAAGACAAGATTGGGAAGATACGAAAGCAACTGGCTTGAAGAATTGCTTAGTGTCCTATGGGCAATTAGAACAACCGAAAAAACAAGCCAAAAGAAAACACCTTACAACTTGGTATTTGGATCCGAAGCTGTGATCCCCGCCGAGATAGGAGTTGTAACCCAAAGAATTGTCAACATGGATCCCGAATCAAACCAAAAAGAGACCATGTTGAATTTACAACTCCTCGAGGAAGCAAGAGATCAAGCCGCAATTCAAGAGGCCAAATACAAGTAACAGATGGAAACGTACTACAACAAAAAAGTCAAGAACGAACGTTTCAAGCCAGGGGACCTGGTCCTCAGAAACAACGAAGCCAGCAAGAAAGAAAATCAAGGAAAGCTTGGCCCAAAATGGGAGGGTCCATACACCATCCTCGAAGCACACAAGGGTGGATCCTACAAGCTAGCAGATTCTGAAGGCAAAAGGCTTCCAAGGCATTGGAATGGCAAAACCCTGAAGAGGTTCCATGTCTAGACAGGAAAGTTTGGTTTGTATCAAAATGTATTTCGAACAACAATATGAATACCTTTTGTAAAAAGCAAGTATTGCTTAAGTGAATGAAGTTGTTTTATCAAACTTGTCTTTCTATCCTAAGATCAGGTTGAGAACCTAGCAAAAAATTCCTAGGCCACATCGCTCAATAGGTTCAAGGGTTGAATGAGCCTATATAAGGGGTGAGTTCCTAAATCAATACAACTCCATGAGACTTGTTAAGAAAAAAATAAAATTGTCTCATAGACGGGTTTGAACAGCCTACACCAAATGTTCCCTAAGCTTTAAAAATATAATCAACAAACAGGCTCATAGAGTTAAGTGAAAAACAAAGAAATGATAATAAGGATAGGTGCTGTGTCTTCTTGTTAAAAGTACCAAGGATAAGTGTCTGCAGCACTGAACCCTTTAAGGTATAAAAAACATAAGGGCAGCACAAACTCGACAAAGACAAAGTTACAAAAAGACAAAGAAAATCTAGACAAAAATTATAAAGGTACAAACCAAGTCAGGGCACAAGACTAAGAAGCCTTCAAGGCTTCAAGCCACCCGGGTAATATCTCGAAACCTTAAAGGCTTCAGCCTACTAACAGACAGCCAAAAGGCTTGGAAGGTTAAAGCCAAACAGACTGCCTTAACAAAAACAGACACAAGTCTAAAAACATAACATAAAGAAGAAAGTTAAAACATCATACCATATCAAAGAAAGCCTTAAAAGACTTTCAAACACAAGTTAGGGAAAGTCCTAGTAACTTGCAAGCTTAACTACTGTTCAAGCGGCCATACAGGCCTTAAACACAACCAACATGAACCTTAAGGGTTCCTGAAAACCTAATATTGTTCAAGTTAACATTACAAAACATAAATTGTTTTTAGTGCTAAGAAAGCTACGAATCAAGCATCAGCAGAGGACTTGGAAACCCCGGAACCTTCGCCCTTGGCCTTCTTTGTTTTCTTCAATTTCTTAGTCTTCACACCTCCATCACCACCCACCGCTGAAGCCTCCAAGCTTGCATCCTTGGGAACATCCGGCTGACCTGAAAGGGTATCATCACTATCCCCCGAGTAGGATCTCTTCCTTGAAAGAGAACCCAAGATTTCAGCACAAACCTTTTCATTTAGGCCCTCCGGTTTCAAGTCCTGCAACACATCAAGAGGCTTACCAAAACAAGCAGAAACTTGATGGATGTAAGGATAGGTCAGCTTATCCATTTGCTCAACGGAGCCTTTAAAAACATCAGAAGCCTCGGGACGAAACAGAGGTGACTTCTCCAAAGGATGGCCGGACTCATGAAGCTTATAACCAGCAATGAGGCCTTGGTGTTTCCCCAGGTTGAGAAGCTTAGTATAAACGTCACCAAGGGCAGAATTGAACTCCTTGGAATGTAAAAGGTAAGTAACAACCTGCTGGAAACCTTGCTCAATTAACCGCTGATTGTCAGCGGTAGAACGAGCAACTAAAGCCTTCAACCCCTCTTTCTCCTTACCAAAAGCCTGTTGCTGAACAAACAAAGTTTCCCGATCAGCCTTAAGCTTCAACCTATCAGCCTCAAAGCTCTTTTTCAAATCACTCATCTCAATCTCATGCATCTTTTTCAAATCACAAACCTTCTTTTCCCACACTGCTTCTTTCTCGGTAAAACCAGCTATCTCCTTTTTCATCGAGGCCATGGAGGATTTCATCTTATCCTTCTTCTTGGAGAATTCTTCATATTCCTGCATTCTTTGACGAAAACGAGCAATCCCTTGAGGAAGCATCGAAGCAAGGTTGCAAGTGCTCAAAATCATGCGGGATAACATCAAGTAATCATCCATCCCAGCGATGGTCTTGTGAACTGAAGGAAGAGCAATGTGACTCAGGACATCTTCACAAACAGCATCATCTTTAAAACTATCATCATTTTTCACCGACCACTTAGGCACATAAACCTCTTCTGGATCCAACCCTTCAAAGTCCCTTCTTGAAGAACCCTGAACAGGGGTAGCAGCAACCTTTTTGCCTGAAACCTTCTTACCATGAACAACCAATTCTTTATCACCCGCTTCACCACCTTGATCTTCTGAAACTTCAACATCATCACTCAAATCCACTAGTTTAGTAGAAGTGGATTGAGGACCAGCTTTCAACAACCGACGGGAAGATCGACGGGTTGAAGACTTGGGAGCATTGGACTTAGAAAAACCCTTGACATTGGCAGCACTAACATAACCCGAGCCCTCAAACCTTTGCTCAACAGTTCTAACCAGAACATTCTCACCAGGAACAGACGGAGCATCCCCAAATACAACATCAGAAGTGTCATCACTCTTAATAAAATCCAAAGCAGACATGACTGTAAAGAACAAAACAAAAGCACATAAGTAATAAGTCAAGAAAAAGGCAAAAGGGCAAAAATGGAAAACGCATACCCATGCCACTCCTCATAAGAACCGGATCCCAATCAACATTCCCCCAGATTTTACTAACCCCTAAAAGAACTAGCAAATGTTTAGGAAAGGGACGAACCCTCGAAGGGCATTCCCGGATAGCTTTAAGAAAAACATCATTTAATTCAGACTCAGAGGGCTCCGGATCATTAAGAACGGCATCCGGTCGCCTCCACACCATCTTGAAGGGGACAATAGCATCGGAAACCCAGAAAAAACGATCCTTCTAAGCCCCAAGCGTGGTAACCATCGATGAAATAAGACAGGAATCAACTTTGGATGTTTCAAAGGTAAACCAATCGCCATTCTTAGCCAAACAAAAAAACCGGCGAAAAAGTAACAAGGAGGGATCATATCCAAGGGCACGGCACAAAACCTCAAAATGCAAAACCCTAGCCATAACCTTCGGATGAACTTGCCCAAAAGAAACCCGATAATACTCCAACAAGTTTAAAACAAAAAACGAAAAGGGATAACGAAGATTCGAAAACTCAAAATGATGGCAGTAAAGGGCAATCGAACCAGGGGTCGGTTTATCAACAGGAACATCACAAGCAGGAGCAGTTGGGTTAAACTTTCTATCAATACCATATTCCATACAAAATAAGTCTACCTCCTCTTGTGTTAACCGGGAAAAGGATTTTGCTAAATCCTTACAAGCACCCATTTTTGATAAAATGAAGAATATAAGATGCAAAGGAAACCGATACTAACCTTAGAAAAGGAAGGAAATGGCAGAGAAGAACTTGAAGGAATTGTGTAGAAAATGAATATGATATGCAAACATAAAACAAAAATAACCTAAAATAGGGGTAATAATGGCAAACAGTAACTTCTGCAAAACCACCACCCTATCAACTGCCATACATCAATCAAATCAATTGTCAGTTATTTAAAATTCAAATATTAACTGCCAACAACCTTTCAAGCCTTCAAGCAACGAACCCTTGAAACCTTTAGGCAATAAAATACACGCATAAAAGTCAGAAGTCTTTGAGCTCATTACCCAAAAACCTCTGACTTGGGGGGCTGATGACGGGGGTAGCCCAAGACTAAATAAAATGACTAAATATGTAAATGCTCAAAGTGTTAAACGGTTCAATGGTTGAAAAGCTATGAGATGGGGAAAAGCAATACGGAAACAGTGGCCAGTCACATCCAGGGATTGCTTCACCAACTCACAGCCGCAAAAGCAAAGCAGGTCTGCAAAACACACGCTATTATCCAGGGGTCAAAAGGCTTTAACCCCCAAATGGGTAAGCCCCTCGCTGCAAGCAAGGACACTAGTCAAATGAATACCTCTTTGGGATATGTCTTCTCCTATATAATCGACACTTCATTAACTGAGTTGCGACATTCTGGGCCAAACCTGTTTCCTTAAACTCTGGTCACTCACATTGAGTATTTGCTTTATGCAAGTCACTCGCTTTTACATCCAACACACACATTTCGTTTGCTCTCACATCCAAATCTGAGCATACTTCAGAAAAGGATCTTCAGCAAACAACAAAAATAAACTAGTGAACCTCCTTCCACGTCTTGCAAACGTGGGGGGACCCCACGACCTGCGTTAGGCAAAGTTGAACCCTTCAACCCTTTTGCCTAACCAACCTAGCTACCACCCTTGGTCTCTTATTTGTTGCATCAACAATCATCATATGAATCATTCGGTTTACTTATTAAAGTAACCAAATGTCTATTTAACTTCATTTAACTCTCAGTGATCCTCTAGTTTCAAATTGAGTAGTTAACCTATTATACATACCTGGCTCGGATCAATATATTGACCCGTTTCGATACCTTGCTTTAGTGGCCACTAAGTAATAGCGATGTAAATATCCATTTGATATTTATTCCTATAATCATACAACTCAACAAACCATTAGTCGATATTTGTCAAAGGGTGATAATTTCACCTTTTGACCCGTTTGGTCTAAATGACCGTATATTTTTGCGAGATGGATTTATTATCATCTGGTCTACATGACTTGCAGCAGTTACACCGTACGGTCAATTTACTTATAAACAATTTTCTTAACTCTTTTGACCCATTATGACTTACGCCATAAGGTGTCTTTCAAAACTAACGGTTCTAGTCAATGAGTGACCAAATTACCGTTTTACTCTTATTATTTACATTGGTTTACCTTATAAGATAATTATTAAAAACTCGTTATCATTTAGTCATTTCATGACTAAATAATCGTATTAGCTCTTTTTAACCATTAAACATGGTTTATTATCATTGTCTTTTGTTCCGAACCGCACATGTCGTGTCGGAATATCATAATTCAAACAAGACTTTATATTATTCATAACCTTTAAAACAAATAGGTATTTAATACAAAGAGTGTAAGCTGTACTTACCTAGCATCCAGATTATGTTTTTTCTTCATTCTTGATTCGTTTGAACTGCTTCCTTCCCAAGCTTTCACCTAGCTTGTCAGACGTCAAACTCTCATCATAAGTTGTAAGATGGTTAGACTAGTCATAATCAGTCAAGACTATTCCATCCTACGATCTTTCTGTCGAAATTATCATTCGATCATATCATTGGTCAGTTTGACTTTTTAAAGTCAACTGCCTATTGACAAAAGAAATTACACGATGTAGCTTAACTACTCGTTTTTATTACTTTGCTACTATACGGTAAGCATCCTTATTATGCTACCGTTTTTATCACTTATTTAGCAAGTTCTTGTAACCATAAGTTACCGATTTAATAATTGATGATCTTAAACATCATTTAACATGAACATATCATCAATTTTTATCATATCATACTAAACTCATATCCTAGTAAGTATGATTATATAATCAAACACATAATTTGTTCAAGTATTTCCCGATTCCTATCAGATATGATGATTCTAATCATAATTATATCATCAAATTCATCATATGATTAATACCCACTTATCTTAGTGTGGTAAATCATCAAATCATTCAAATTATAGCATCATATGTATAATTTTCACTTAGGGTTTGATTCCTAAGCACATATACATCACTAATTCAATCATAGCTTCAATAAATCATTCATAATTCATGATTATGATGATTATTCAAATTTCACAACTTCACAAATCATCAAAATTTGACATACCTTATGATCCCCTAGCTTGGGTGATCATTAATTCACGTTCAATTGTGAATTTAGACTTCATTTGGCCTTTCAATTGGATGATTTTGTTGGAGCTAGGGTTTAAGCTCCTGGGGAGCTTCTCCTGTGTTCGAACAGAACACCTAGAAAACACACTAGGTGTGTGTTTTGATTAATCTTTTATTTTTATAACCTAGCTTTCCATTTATCCGAATTTAGCCCTTCTTGTTTGGTTAGTTTATTAAGTGGGCCACAACCCAATTAATTTCTAATAATTTTTCCACCCATTAACTAGGTTAAACATTCCTAGTTAAATTCGTGGGTTCGGGGAAATTTATGACTAAGTTTATTTTAAGTCCCGTTAACTAGGGCTTCTATAAACTTTATTTTCTCAAAAGCTTTCTTTTTTCCTTTTTATTAAATATTAGGTTTAATTATAGAAATCCTAATATATTCCGGGTTAATTTTACCAATAACGATACTTTACCCGTCTTTTATTATTAACGTGGTTTGTTTAGCAAACCTGTTTTCGGGGTGTTACAAGTCTACCCCCCTTAAAGAGGTTTCGTCCTCGAAACCTTTCTTACATAGTTCATTGAATTTTAAACTCAATGCATTTGATCTGAGTAATCCTTTAAGCATTACTCATACTTTAACCAATTGTTAGTATTACCAGAAAAGTATGGTAATATCTTTTTGGTTACAAAGCATATACGTATTTTATACGAAATAATGTAAATCAAAATAACGTAATCTCATTATTTCCACTAGTTTAGTTAACTTAGCGAAATCCATCGCTTTTATACTATCGAATTCTTTATGAATCTGTTATTTTGACCCGTTTAAAGGTCTTTTAGTGAAATCTTTCACTTTTAGTAAACAAACTCTTTTCTTTTCAAATTTATTCATTCGGTTCAGTTATACGGAATCCACCGCTTACGAGCAAACCGAATTTCTTGATTTCCATCTTAACATTTAAAATAGTTTAATAAATGTTATTAGCGTAATTCTATAAAGTATATAACCACATACTTATAGCTTTATCTTTCAATCGTGCTTTTGCTCGATTTGACTTCCCAACCTTTCACTTGGGTTGTCTCTTGATCTCTCAAAATAGGTGATCAGTATTTTCTGTTAGTGAGGTCTCATGAGCCGTCACTTTCATCTTGTATCTCTATATACTTTTGTTATTTACTTGATCGAGTCGCCAATTTGGGCACTTGATCCTATAAATCTATTGGTTTTATTCATTCCACGTTATTCTCAAAATAAATAGCGTATTAACCAATTTCTTAATTTAAATCTTGACCTTAACCGGTCTCACTAACTAGACTTATTAGCCTAGTTACTTTATACCCATCACTCGGGTTACAATGTGATTACATTTCACATTACTTTTCTTGACCGTGATCGCGTCACGTCATGTTTAAGTTTATTTCTTTTTATTTATGACCCCAAGGGTCATTTTGGTCCCGTAGACCTTTTCATTATTTATAACCCAAAGGTTATGTTGATCCCGTAGATCATTCCTTACTCATGTCTTTCTTAAAATACATGTTTGGTGTCAAGGCACCCTGTTTATGTTTAAAAAATATCATTTGGTTTCAAATTTAAGATCCGTTTACCTTGACTGTAGCTCGTAACTACATTCGTTTTATTTCAGATCATTCTCCCGACTCTATGACTTCTCACGTCATTTATGCTCGGTTCGTCTTATGCCTATCGTTATCCGGTTTACATATATATATTACCGGGCTACCATCAAGCATTATGTTTTATTTAACCCGTTTGACTTGTTTGTGTGAAATCTATCACTTATGAACAGTCAAACTTTATTCGTTATTCAACCCGTTCAACCTTAAAATAGTTGAACATATTTATTCAAAATTTCTTTTTGAGAAATTTTATCATATTTTAGTCATAACTCATAATCCGAGTCCTTTGAATTTCAATCCGCGTTCCCGTCTCTCGGTTTACGCATGTGTTTATTTTCCTACCCATCAACTGGGTGATTTACTAAAGTCATTCTTAATGTAACCCTTTGGGTATGCATTTAGACTTCGTTTTGACTTGTTTGGTCGTCTTAGCGAAATCCATCGCTTTATTTAACCAAACCTTTATTCTTTATGTGACTATGCTTGATGGTCTTATAAATTCTAAATGATGATTATCATCCTTTCTTTACTACGACCAAAGTCAATGACTTCGATCGACTTTTTATATGGGCAATACCTTCGTTTCTATGACCTCGCGGGTCATTTATAATTTGGTTGTACTTTCCCTTTTTGTCAACCAAGGTTCTTTTGTCCAAAATGACTTATTTCACAAATTCCCCCGGGTCATTTATTTCTATGTACGCCATACATCGTTTTTATGGTTCCCTCAAAAACCATTTATACGAGTATACCCATAAAATTGCTTGACCCCAAGGTTCTTTTTTTATGTTTTTTTTCATCTCGACCTTACTACATCGGACATAACTGTGTTCATTATAAGAAGCTCATGGTATCATGTGTTCACTACTTACTTGGCCAGAGTAAGTGATCAACACATGGTACACATGACCTTATTATAATTACCACCTCATGTAAGTAATCTCTCGATTTATTTAAATTGGTAAAACTTTATTTAATTGCCAATTAACAATTACTAGTTTTTACCTGTTTTATCCTTGAACATTTACAATGTTCCTTTTTATAACCATTTATACAATCACATTCATCGATGTGATCATTACTTTTCTCAATTTGGATCTTTAGTGAGAATACTTACTTGGATGATTACTTTCATCCAATTTTATATTTAAACTAAATTCAGTTATTGTCTCATTATTCACAACTGTGAATAATACTTATCTCTACTGAATTTCTCTTGGAAACGTCATCCTGGATAGGTAACCTATCCAGTTTTTTCCAAGTTTCATATTCTAAATGAAACTTGTCATTCACTATGTGTTTTTGTGCATATTTCTGTTTATGCTATAAGTCTAAGACATGTACCTTGACATGTCTTTGATCTCACATTCGAGATCGTTTCCTGATTCATGTCTTTGACATGTATGACTTACTTGTCATACTTCAGACCATTTCTTTATCGTATCGATAATTCTTTAGACTCTCGTCATCTTCAGATACGAGGGTCCTTCAACTAAAACGTATACAAATGTTAGTAACATTAACATTAACAAGCACCCGTATTATCATACAAGGATTTCTACGACACGTGTCAACACACGTAATTCGTTTAACTATATCGGTCTTTTATCACTTTATTTGGGGTAACGCGTTTTTCATGATAACCCTATGTGTTGTTTTCAACACTTTACATGCTAGACCGTTAATGTATTGAATAACTTACCGAATTTTGCGATCAAGTCTCGAACCGAACACTTTACTCCTTAACCTGGAGCTCTGATTACCAACTTGTAAGACCCTCAGTCCGTTTTTATACCGTTATCATATAAAATCCGACTATACTAGTGTAGTTACAGTTAAACATACACTTTAAATGTCACACCCCGACCGCGTTAAAACAACAAACCGCGGCGGAAACGTCGGGGAGTGGAGTAACAGAATCATTGTTTCACAACACATGGATAAAAGTTCTGTATTATTGAATTAAGTTTATTACATTGTATCGAAATTAGAAACAAAACATGAACAATTAACTTCCATTGTTATTAAGTCACTAAGGCCTCGTCCATTCCTATGTGAGCATGCACCAAATAACATCATCAAACAACATCAACTATGGTACCTGAAACACATGTGAAAATACGTCAGCATAAAAATGCCGGCGAGTACATAGGTTTTATGTGAGTGTCAGATTCATGGCTCGTTTACCTTTTTGAAATAACTCAAACAACTTTGTTAATTGATATTAGAAAAACTTAGTTTTGTAAAATGTTTATATTGTGAATTGAAATAACCAAGTTAAAACAAATTTGTTATAATTTATAAACCTCGATGCCATGAATCTTAACTCCAAAACATTTGTTTATGTATACCCAGATCGAAAATCGTTTTTGTAATAAAACTCGAACGGTATATATTGTTTAGAAAAATCCTTGTAATATAACTTTGTTTTGATAACATTTGCCCAAGTGATCTAGATAACGCAACGATATATAATGTGTTAAAAGCACTTATATATAGGAAGTACCAGCGGCGTATCCACCATGCTTTTAACACATTACACCCGCCCTGTTACCTAATCACTTCCCTAACCCAACGGTTCAAACAGTTCCAAACGGTTCACATCAATCAATCAGTTCCAAACTGTTCACATAAATCAAACAGTTCCAAACAGTTCACAAGGATCAAACAGTTCCAAACGGTTCACATAAATCAAACAGTTCCAAACGGTTCACAAGAATCAAACAGTTCCAAACAGTTCCAACAGTTCAAAATGTAAAACAATGTGTCCATATGCTGGATGAGCATATGCAACAAAATGTAATATATGAAAATCAATGTGCTAGAATGCTAAGTGAACATACATAGCAAAAACATAATGAAATCATGTACTACAAGTGTACTAATGAACATAGCAAGTATATATAATGAAAGCATGAAAAGATTGATAGTAACAAGTAGGCACATGTGTTTCACCCCAAAACATTTGAAAACGTAAAAGAGGGGACTATATACTCACTTGAGAATGCTTAGAAGTCTTGAATAACAACCAAGCAAAGCTAGAGGGATCACGGAAATCAAACGGCACCTAATATAGGTAACTACGTTAATAAACCGGACCTAAATCGGAAGATCGGATAGGATGAGGTTTCGTAAACCAAGTGAGTATTGGAACTCATATGATATCGTTTAACAAATCCTACATACTAAAACGAAACCTAACCTAAGTGCTTACGACCCATTACGACCCGTTTAGGTAGCTTACTCTACTTTAACGCGTCGTTCGGGTAAAACGCGTTCGGAACGCCTAACTAGTCCTATGACAAGTATTATATGCCTAAACACGTTTAAATATGTTTCATAATCAGTTAAGTGACAAAAGTTTAAGTTACATATGCTTAAATACAATTATGCATGAAAAGGGCATTTTGGTCATTTTAACTAATTAAACTAAGTAACCATAAGGTATAACCTCGGAAGGTTATTCCCTATACAACTATGGTCACAAAATATGTTTGGTCGGATCCTAATGATCGACCAAACGGGTCGGGTTCGAAAGTCTAAGCGGTTGTTTAGACCGCTTATCTTACGACCTTACATAATCACTAAACTAAAAGTGACGAGTTAAACATGTTAAAACATGTTTAACGAAGTTAGAAAACAAGTTTGATATCAAAACAAAAGATTTTGATACCTAAGAATAGTTTGGTTATAAAATACGCATAAACGCGTATTTTGACCGAAACTATGACTCGTCACTACACCTAATCAACGTGGTAATCAGTAGGTATAGTCACAAGGGACTATAACCATCGTGATTACGCTCACGTTGCGAAGTTCAACCGAACTTCGTGTTGACCATTGACTGGTCAAAGCAGAAAGTCAAACACTGTTTGACTTTCGTGCTTGAAAACGCATAAAAGAATGAAAGAATACTTACAAAAGGTCCAAGCTTGAAGATTTGAACTCAATTTGCTTAGGTATGAAGCTTGAGAGCTTCAACTTAGAGCAAGAATGAGAACAAATGTGAGGAATGAGTTGAATCAAGGTGGGTTTATATAGGATTTGGACAACCGTTAGGATCGTTCCTCGATTTACGAGCTTCAATCTCAACCATACATGTAAGGCACATGGTTTTGGAATACTAGGGGTGCCCAAAACCATCACACGGTATTGAGAAAAGTTACACAAAAGACCCCCAAGTTCAACCTGTTTGTCAAAATGAAGTTTCTGCCCAGATGAGGCCGTGGCGTCGTGCCACGGAAAAACCATATAGTGGTGGCGCAGCGCCACCACATGCCAGCTCCCAGAAAGTTTCAATAATTGCCAGGTTTGGTCCCTGCAACTTGTTTAGGCCATTTTCGATGCGTTTAAACCCCGTTAACCCCATTTCAAGGCTATAAAATGAAGTTAAAGTATAGGGAACTTAAAATATGCTCAAAAATATGCCGGATGTCAGTTCGTTTGGTGGTACGGTTGCGTTGTTCGGTTAATTTCGACGAAACTCGAACGGACGCGAAAAACGATCCAAATTATGCGACGAATGGAATTTTATCATGCCCATCACTAAAGTAAAATATTTTAATGATTACATAAATTTTTGGATGCCCGGATATATTCAGAACATAAGATATGCGCGAAAATGCGAACTTATGCACTTTTTGACGCTTTTAGTCCCTATTGATCAAAAAGTTTATTTTTGCGCACCAAACACCTCAAAGCCTATTTATAAGCTATGTAAAGGATATTTAGGGAATATTTAACTTATGATTAAGTTCTGGAATGTTCGTTACAGTACGAATCGGCACACTTTCACAGTTTGTCGAAATTAGTCCCTGTAAGCAAATAAACTTGATTTCGACACACCAAACCATCCAAAACTTATTTTTAAGTTTTGTAGAGGATATTTAAGGTATGTTAGGCCCATGTCATTGTTCCAGAGTGTTTGTTGCATTAAACTGGTTATATGTATGCATCAGTTCGCGTATAACCATCCAGAAAGCGATTTAAGGCTCGAAATCGAACATGAATTGATATGTGTAAATGATACACATATTTATAAAAATCCCAAGTATGAAACACAATATTTCATTGATTTGGTATTGGTTTAATAGCCGCAGATGCACAGATGTCACATTAAATATGAATTTGTTAAAAACATTTTAATAAATAAAACATTTTAACGTTTTGTATGTAAATTCGTCGTTTAAAACATGATGACGAAGGTATTTGCGGAAGCTTTATTATTGATCATGTTCGGTTCTTCATTAAGCTTGATCGTCTTCGGAACCGTACATTAAACCTACATTTCATAAAACACAAAATGTTTTAGTTATATTGATATTTGAAACTAGTTTAGACAAGTTCGTAATGTCAAACAATGAAACATCAACAAAATGCAGCAACTTATACCCGTCGCGTGTCGCGACGGGATTAGAACTCACTGTCGCGTGCCGCGACACCCGTCGCGTGCTGCGACGACGATATTCTTAGGCCGTCGCGCGACGGGAGGCCATGATTTCGACAGACTGATTGTTAATAGCCGCTGCATATTTCCAGCCAAACCAAGTTTTACATTAACGAGCATAACTTGCTCGTTTTTGATCCGTTTTACGTCACGTTTCTTCCTACGTGATCATAAATTAATCCTCCATCACATGGAGTTAAAATCCGACATCCGGATTAAATAAATTTGAGACTTATAAGCCTTCGGCTTATTATCTTTTTACCAAATTTTGACCCGTTCATGCCTTTATGAAACAAACATATTTGTTTGATCCCAAATTCTTATGATCCTTATATTTTCGATATATTCTATCATATTAGGTTCAAATCACGGGTTTATGTACTTTCTTAAACCCGTTTTTACTTAAGTGCTTATTTTGACCCGTTAAGGGAAATTAAGCATTTTTCCGCATAATTCATGCTCATTCACTTCTAGCATTTTATTTCCACATTATTTATCAATTGACCTTCCACCACAACTATATTTGTGGCGGATTTAATGTGGTGATTTATATATTCCGAGTTTTACCCTTCGGATCATTATTTTACGGTAAAGACTCTTATAGAGTCATTTGACCACTATTTTACATCTTATAACTCTTTTCCGAACCACCTTTAAGGGTCGTTCTCTCGATTTAGCTTACAAGGGCATTTGGGTCCATTTTCACCTTTTATTAAAACGAAGGACTTCTGAACGCATTCGCGACCCAAAATCCCTCTTTTAAACTATTATTTTGATTTGAAAAGTCATTATGTTGTCAAAACAAAATGACCATCATATGAATCATTTGGTTTACTTATTAAAGTAACCAAATGTCTATTTGACTTCATTTAACTCTTAATGAACCTCTAGTTTCAAATTGAGTAGTTACCCTATTATACATACCTGGCTCGGATCAATATATTGACCCGTTTCGATACCTTGCTTTAGTGGCCGCTAAGGAATAGCAATGTAAATATCCATTTGATATTTATTCCTATAATCATACAACTCGACAAACCATTAGTCGATATTTGTCAAAGGGTGATAATTTCACCTTTTGACTCGTTTGGTCTAAATGACCGTATATTTTTGCGAGATGGATTTATTATCATCTCGTCTACATGACTTGCACCGGTTTACACCGTACTGTCAATTTACTTATAAACAATTTTCTTAACTCTTTTGACCCATTATGACTTACGCCATAAGGTGTCTTTCAAAAGTAACGGTTCTAGTCAACGAGTGACCAAATTACCGTTTCACTCTTATTATTTGCATTGGTTTACCTTATAAGATAATCATTAAAAACTCGTTATCATTTAGTCATTTCATGACTAAATAACCGTATTAGCTCTTTTTAACCATTAAACATGGTTTATTATCATTGTCTTTTGTTCCGAACTGCACATGTCGTGTCGGAATATCATAATTCAAACAAGACTTTATACTATTCATAACCTATAAAACAAATAGGTATTTAATACAAAGAGTGTAAGTTGTACTTACCTAGCATCCATATTATGCTTTTTCTTCATTCTTGATTCGTTTGACCCGCTTCCTTCCCAAGCTTTCACCTAGCTTGTCAGGCGTCAAACTATCATCATAAGTTGTAAGATGGTTAGACTAGTCATAATCAGTCAAGACTATTCCATCCTACGATCTTTCTGTCGAAATTATCATTCGATCATATCATTGGCCAGTTTGACTTTTTAAAGTTAACTGCCTATTGACAAAAGAAATTTACACGATGTAGCTTAACTACTCGTTTTTATTACTTTGCCACTATACGGTAAGCATCCTTATTATGCTACCGTTTTTATCACTTATTTAGCAAGTTCTTGTAACCATAAGTTACCGATTTAATAATTGATGATCTTAAACATCATTTAACATGAACATATCATCAATTTTTATCATATCATACTAAACTCATATCCTAGTAAGTATGATTATATACTCAAACACATAATTTGTTCAAGTATTTCCTGATTCCTATCAGATATGATGATTCTAATCATAATTATATCATCAAATTCATCATATGATTAATACCTACTTATCTTAGTGTAGTAAATCATCAAATCATTGAAATTATAGCATCATATGTATAATTTTCACTTAGGGTTTGATTCCTAAGCACATATACATCACTAATTCAATCATAGCTTCAATAAATCATTCATAATTCATGATTATGATGATTATTCAAATTTCACAACTTCACAAATCATCAAAATTTGTCGTACCTTATGATCCCCTAGCTTGGGTGATCATTAATTCACGTTCAATTGTGAATTTAGACTTCATTTGGCCTTTCAATTGGATGATTTTGTTGGAGCTAGGGTTTAAGCTCCTGTGGAGCTTCTCTTGTGTTCGAACAGAACACCTAGAAAACACACTAGGTGTGTGTTTTGATTAATCTTTTATTTTTATAACCTAGCTTTCCATTTATCCAAATTTGGCCCTTCTTGTTTGGTTAGTTTATTAAGTAGGCCATAACCCAATTAATTTCTAACAATTTTTCCACCCATTAACTAGGTTAAACATTTCTAGTTAAATTAGTGGGTTCGGGGAAATTTATGACTAAGTTTATTTTAAGTCCCGTTAACTCGGGCTTCTATAAACTTTATTTTCTCAAAAGCTTTCTTTTTCCTTATTATTAAATATTAGGTTTAATTATATAAATCCTAATATTTTCCGGTTTAATTTTACCAATAACGATACTTTACCCGTCTTTTATTATTAACGTGGTTTTATTACTTGACCCGTTTTTGGGGTGTTACATATCACTTCCAGGATGTATCGTATACTTAGAGTTATGGGCTTCTTCTAATATTCGGTGGAGTAGGTTTCCTAGTTTATATATCCACATCCTTTTCTTATGGAATATCTAAATTCCATCTGTTCCTTGTTCTAGTTCCTTAATCATTCCTTTCAATTTTTCAGTATCGTCCTTGATTACTGATTCTTGTACGGCTCTAATTTGCTCATTTAAATCTATCTGCATATTTAATTTAAGAGAACGTACTCTTTTTGGCTTTTCATGATACTTTCGACTTAAAGCATCAGCTACTACATTAGCCTTTCCTGCGTGGTACTGGATATTACACTCATAATCACTAAGAAATTCCATCCAGCGTCTCTGTCTTATATTCAACTCTTTGTGCCCAAAAATGTACCTTAAACTCTTATGATCAGTGAAGACAACAAATTTATTTCCATATAAATAGTGTCTCCAAATCTTAAGGGCAAAAATTATGGCTCCTAATTCTAAATCATGGGTTGAATAATTTTCTTCATGATTCTTAAGTTGTCTAGACACATAGGCTATTACCTTTTGACGTTGCATCAACACACATCCATAACCTAACTTAAAAGCGTCACAATAGAATTCAAAGTCTTTAGTTCCTCCTGGTAACGCTAGTATGGGTGCGTTGGTTAATTTTTGCTTAAGAATTCTAAAGTCTTCTTCTTGTTTTGGTCCCCATTCAAACTTAACAGACTTATAGGTTAACTTTGTTATGGGAATGACTATTCTAGAAAAATCTCAAATAAACCGTCTATAATAACCGGCTAGTCCTAGAAAACTTCTAACCTCCGTTGGTGATTCAGGGACTTTCCATTTAGTAATCGCCTCAATCTTTGTGGAATCCACATGAATCCCTTCATGATTAACTAAATGTCCAAGAAATTGCACTTCTTCTAACCAAAATTCGCCTTTCAAAAATTTAGCATAAAGCTTTTATTTTCTCAGCAAATTTAAAAGTGTATGCAGATGCGCTGCATGTTCCTCTTTACTCTTAGAGTAAATGAGAATATCATCTATAAAGACAATTATGAATTATCCAAATATGCCTTACATATTCGGTTCATCGTCTCCATAAATGCGGCTGGGGCATTGGTTAGACCAAATGGCATAACAGTAAATTCATAATGGCCATACCTTGTTCTGAAGGCGGTCTTAGGAATGTCCTCTTCCTATACCTTTAATTGATGATATCCTGATCGTAAATCGATCTTTGAGAAAAATCGAGCTCCTTGCAGTTGATCAAACAGATCATTGATTCTCGGTAATGGGTATCGATTCTTAATCATAACCTTATTTAATTCTCGGTAATCAATGCATATACGCATTGACCCGTCTTTCTTCTTGACAAACAAAATTGGTGCTCCCCATGGTGATGAACTTGGCTGTACAAATCCTTTCTCCAATAGTTCGTCCAACTGTTTCTTTAGCTCTTGAATTTTTGCTGGCACCAAACGGTAAGGTGCTTTGGCAATCGGTGCTGTTCCTGGTAGCAGATGAATTCTGAATTCAACTTCCCTGTCTGGTGGTAATCCTAGTAATTATTTTGGAAAAACATCTGAGAATTGAGATATTACTGGAATATCTTTCAATTCTTTTCCTTTAGTTTTAATGATTATGGAAATCATATACACTAGTGATCATTTTCTTACACAACTTGCAGTTTTCATCACAGAGATGAATTTCGTGGGTCTAGATGGTTTATTTCCTTTAATTGTGATCTTTTCACCCTTTGGTGAACTTATTTGAATTGACTTTTGATCACATAGTGTCGCAACCACCGATCCCAAATTCCCGGGAACGGGCAGCCGCGAGCCAGTTCTGGTGGTATCGCGTATTGTCTAATTTGGCAGCGGAATTTTCATCAGGATCGTAGTTAGGAAATATTTGATGAGAGTAAAATACCACATTTTCATAATATTAAACACATGGGATAAAACCCAAGTTTGCAATACACACATGTTCATAGGAATAAATCATATTTTATTAAACAAAAACATCTATTTTATTTTAGGTAACTTTATTGCCACTCTTCCAAGCCTTCAGTGCTGTCCAACTGGCTTCTATTTGGCTTTCACAGTTTGTTACCTGAAACGCGTTTTAAAAACATTTGTCAGTGGGAAATACTGGTGAGTGAATCCCAGTTTAATCAAGTTTAACTAAAAAACATTGTACAGTATTGGGGGCCATCTCGCAATTATATTTGTTTCCAAGTTATATCAATTAACATCCATGGTACTGTCAGACCCGACTTGTGGAAATGTTACTCCTTGACCAGGTGGTAACAAAATTTTGTATACAAAACCCCAACATACTCATGATAATTGCATTCTAACAAATACTCAATAACTGTTTAATATACATTTAATTGTATGAGGTTTTGTAAAAACAGTTAGCAAAAAGTTTACAAAGAGCGGATCAACTCACATTGCTGTCTTAGATTATCCTTTAGGGTTTCCTGGTGACAATCTATAATTTACACAAATGCACACGTGTTAGTATAATAACCCATTTTAACATTAGTAATACCCTCCCCGAGACGGCATTCCAACGATTACGTCGGGCAGAACCACGACAGCCGTTACGGAATCTTAGATTAATCGGGCAGCGTATCTAATACGTATCCAGGGGTTATGATACTTACAACGGAGCAGAACTTCGCTATTTAGGGGTATTATACTCGGGATTTATGCCTATAATGAGAGTAATTCGAGATTCAGAGAAGAATTTGAACGATTTGTGATTGAAGCCCGACGCCTGCTTATATAGGGCCTCACTTCGACTTTTACGCGGCCCGCGTAAAGTTTAACAAAGGGCTACGCGGCCCGCGTCAACTCCAGTCAACCGCGTAGCTAATCCGGGTCAGCGACTAGACCTGCCACAATGATGACACGTGTCATCACCGGGCTGCGCCACCTTCTTGATCTCTAGTCTCCCGCGTAAGACCCTTAAGAGGTCTACGCGGCCCGCGACAAACCTAAAATATCAATTTTTAATTATTTTTAATACTAAAGGTATTCGGGGCCCGTTTTCACGTATGGGGTGTATTTTTGGACATATTGGGATATTTTAAATATTTTTAGGGTGTCGGAAATAATTTGAGGGTGTCGGTTTTCTTGAGGATTGTTATATCCTCCCCACCTTGTTTTAGAGCTCGTACTCGAGATCTACTGGAACAAGTATGGATATTTCCTTTGCATTTCTGATTCAAGCTCCCATGTGTACTCAGGTCCTCTTTTGGAGTCCCACTTCACTTTGACCAGAACTAGTCCCTTGTGCTTGAGATTTTTGACTTTCTTGTCTTCAATCTGTAGAGGCCTTTCTACAAACTTGAGTTGTTCATTTACCTCTATATCCTTAAGAGGTATCATCAGAGATTCATCGGCTAAGCATTCTTGAGATTTGATACATGAAATACATCATGTATTCCTGCCATTTCCTCTGGTAGTTGTAGCTGATAGGCTACAGGTCCTATTCTTCTAATAATCTCAAAAGGTCCAATATACCTGGGACTTAGCTTTCCTCTTTTGATGAATCTTACTACTCCTTTCCAAGGAGAGACTTTTAACAATACTTTATCTCCTACTTGAAATTCCAAGGGTTTTCGTCTGTTGTCAGCATAGCTCTTTTGTCGATCACGTGCTGCTTTCAGTCGTTCCTTGACTTGAATGATCTTGTCAGTTGTTTCTTGTACTATCTCAGGTCCAGATAGTTGCTTTTCCCCAATTTCTGCCCAACAGACTGGGGTTCGGCACTTTCGTCCATAAAGTGATTCGAATGGTGCAGCATTGATACTTGTGTGATAACTATTATTATAAGAAAATTCTATTAAGGGTAAGTGATCGTCCCAATTACCTCTGAAATCAATTACACAAGCTCTAAGCATGTCTTCCATTGTCTGAATTGTCCTTTCGCTTTGTCCGTCCGTTTGAGGATGATAAGCTGTGCTTAGATTTAACTTGGTTCTCATTGCTTTTTGGAAACTTGACCAAAAATGAGAGGTAAAGTGGCTATCCCTATCAGAAACAATTGATAAAGGTATTCCATGTAACGAAACGATTTCATTTACATATAATTTAGCTAACTGTTCCATACTGAAAGTTTCTTTCATTGGTAGGAAATGAGCTGACTTGGTTAGCCTATCTACAATCACCCAGATTGTATCATTGCCTTTTCTTGTTTTGGGTAATTTGGTAACAAAATCCATTGTTATCAATTCCCATTTCCATACTGGCATTTCTAGTTGTTGTAGCAATTCTGAAGGTTTCTGATGTTCAGCTTTAACTTGTGAACAAGTTAAACATTTAGAAACATAGGTTGCTATGTCCTTTTTCATTCCTATCCACCAAAAACTCTTTCTTAAATCCTGGTACATTTTATCACTTCCTGGATGCATAGTATACTTAGATTTATGGGCTTCTTCTAATATACGATGACGTAGGTTTCCTAATTTAGGTATCCACATTCTCTTTTCATGGAATCTCCAAATTCCATCTGTTCCTTGTTCTAATTCCTTTAGCATTCCTTTTAATTTTTAGTATCTTCATTGATTACTGACTCTTGTACTTCTCTTATCTGATTATTTAAATCTACTTGCAGATTTAATTTAAGAGAACGTACCCTTTTTGGCTTTTCTTGATACTTTCAGCTTAAAGCATCTGCCACTACATTTGCTTTTCTCTCATGATACTGAATATCACAATCATAATCACTAAGCATCTCCATCCAGCGTCTTTGTCTCATATTTAATTCTTTTTGTCCAAAAACATATCTTAAACTTTTATGATCGGTAAATATGGTAAACTTACTACCATAAAGATAATGTCTCCAAATTTTCAAAGAAAAAATTATTGCTCCTAAATCCAGATCATGGGTTGAATAATTCTCTTCATGATTATTAAGTTGTCTAGATGCGTAACCTATAACCTTTTGGCGTTGCATCAACACACATCCATAACCTAACTTAGAAGCGTCACAATAGACTACAAAGTCTTCAGTTCCTTCTGGTAACGCTAATATGGGTGCATGGGTTAATCTTTGCTTAAGAATTCTAAATGCTTCTTCTTGTTTTGGTCCCCATTCAAACTTAATGGATTTACAAGTTAACTTAGTTAAAGGAATGGCTATTCTAGAAAAAATCTCGAATAAATCTTCTATAATATCCGGCCAATCCTAAGAAACTTTTAACCTCGGTTGGTGACTCAGGGGTTTTCCGTTTGGTAATCGCCTCGATCTTTGTTGGATCCACATTAATTCATTCATGATTAACTAAGTGTCCAAGAAACTGTACTTACTCTAACCAAAACTCGCACTTTGAAAATTTAGAATAAAGCTTCCTTTCTTAATAGACTTAGAAGTGCGTGTAAATGCTTCGCATGTTCTTCCTTACTTTTAGAATAGATGAGAATATCATCTATAAAGACAATTATAAATTTTTCCAAATATGGCTTACATATTCGGTTCATCATGTCCATAAATGCAGCTGGGGCATTGGTTAGACCAAATGGCATGACAGTAAATTCATAATGGCCATACCTTGTTCTAAAGGCGGTCTTAGGAATATCCTCTTCCTGTACCTTTAATTGATGATATCTTGACCTTAAATCGATTTTAGAGAAAAATCGAGCTCCTTGCAATTGGTCGAACAGATCATCGATTCTTGGTAATGGGTACCGGTTCTTAATCATCACCTTGTTTAATTCACGGTAGTCAATGCACATACGCATTGATCCGTCCTTCTTTTTAACGAATAAAATCGGTGCTCCCCACGGCGATGAGCTTGGCTGTATGAATCCTTTTTCCAACAATTCGTCTAATTGTTTCTTTAATTCTTGCATCTCAGATGGTGCCAAACGGTAGGGTGCTTTGGCAATTGGTGCTATTCCTGGTAGCAGGTGGATTCTGAATTCGACTTCTCTGTCTGGTGGTAGTCCTAGTAATTCTTCTGGAAATACATCTGAAAACTGAGACACTGCCGGAATGTATTTTAATTCTTTTCCTTTAGTGTTAGTGATTATAGAAATCAAATACACTATAGATCCTTTTCTTATATAGCTTGCAGTTTTCATCACAGAGATGAATTTTGTGGATCTAGATGGTTTATCTCCTTTAATTGTGATCTTTTCACCTTTTGGTGAATTTACTTGGATTGACTTTTGATCACATAAAATACTGGCTTTATTGGCTATTAACCAATCCATTCCTAAAACGAAATCAAATCCTGCCAGATTTATGGGATAAAGATTTGCAATAAACTTTGATTTAAAAATTATATTCTTGCTCCCTGCAAGATTTCAGAAATCCTAATCGTTTCTCCATTAGCTGTCTCTACTAGACATTCTTGTGGTAGTTTAGTTAATGACTGATTTAGAAGTTTGCAAAACGAAGTATTAATAAAAGTTTGGTTTGCACCAGAGTCAAATAATACTTTAGCAAAAACATCATTAACTAAAAACGTACCAGCTATCACGTCTAGAATCATCTTGGCTTCATCTGCAGTCAGAACAAATGCTCTAGCATTTTTTGTGTTCTTGTTGTTCACAGCTGGAGCCAATTTCAGACAATTCGGCTTGATGTGACCTTTTTCTCCACAGTTGAAGCACAGTCCATTACTGGATTTTCTCCTGCAATCTTTTTCCTTGTGTCCTGGTGCCTTGCAGAAATTGCAGTGAGTGAAGCATTTTCCCGAATGCTTTTTCTTACAGACCTTGCAGTATGGTACAGAGGTAGAACCTATATTCCTCCGGTTGAAATTCCCAGAACGGAATTCTTGGGTAAGCCTTTGAGCTAGGTTTCTTCTCTGGTCTTCTTCTCTAGTACGGATTAACTCATCTGTTAAGGTATTTGCCAGTTCTACAGCTTCTTCTATGGTTTGGGGTCTAGCTGCCTTGACTACATGTCTAATCTCTCCGATTAATCCCCAAATGTAACGGGAGATTAATACTGGTTCAGGTGATGCAAGGGTTGGTACTATTCTAGCATATTCAAAGAATGCAGTAGTATAACCCTTACTATCTACCCCGTTCATTCTTAAGTTCAGAAACTTATTAGCTATCTGTTCCTTTTCATTGGGAAGGCAGAATTTCCTTTCTACCATATTTTTAAATTCCTCCCATTCTATGTTGTATACCTTATTACTTCCTCTTGACTGGAGGATAGTGTTCCACCATTCTAAGGCTGAGTTCTTAAACAGATTAGAAGCAAACATTATCTTATCTTCTTCAGCACACTTGCTTATTATTAAAACAACCTCAGTCTTTTCTATCCAGCGTAGGGCTGCAATGGGTCCTTCGTTGCCCGAGAATTCTATTGGTTTGCAGGACTAGAATTCCTTGTAAGAATAACCATAAGGCATGGTTCTTCTTCTTTTGGGAATGGGCACTTAAAGTACAGGTCCATTGTTCACGCTGTGTTCTGGTTCAATTGGTCGCTTACTACTATGTTTACTTTTATTATTCGCTTCTTGAACCGTTTGAATAATAAATGGCATTGCATCTATGATTTCTTGTGCCACTATGTGTTGGATAGCACTATTATCCACTTGGTTTCCATTGTTATTGATGCTCGGATTTTCATTAACCAAGTTAATGTTACTCTGGTTATCGTTATTCAGATTTTCTTGATTTCCTTCGTCGGCCATCTGAATTTTAAACATTTACCACGTATTAATATCACCAAGTAATATTTAATATAGCCAATCACATAACACGCATTTTGGTCAAAAGCGTCGATCATTGCGACTTACTCTATTCATATACTATGCATCTATTACACACCAGTACTGAAATAAAAATTACAATACTGACTGAAATTTAAAGTTACACTACTAGTAATAGGCATTCGTAGTTTTTTTTTTCATACACATACACACATATTATATTATTTTGTTATTATTATTACTATTACTACCGTCTCCACCATCACATTCATGGATATGGATTCATCCAAAAATCCATATTGAGCTCGTCGTATTTCCAGACGAGTTGCTCTCCCACCTGTCTCATTCGTTCACTACTTTCTAAAATTTCCTCACCAAATGTCCTAAGTTCTTGTACGTTTTCTGCACTCATTGGGGGTGCAGGTTCTAGGACTAGGTTCGGAATCTGGGGTGCGGGTTCCTGGTACGGAGGTGTAGGGGCCTGGAATTGGTAAGGATTCTCTAAAATCTCCCTAATGAATACATCGTGGTAATAGGGATCTAAAGGATCCAAACCTGGGTAGGCTCCTATGTTTGGCATGGGCATGTCCTCATGTATTGGGTAACGTTGCACATAGTCCCTATTATCGTCCCACCAGGGGTCGTAATTTGGGTCTAGGGGGTTTGGTGCAGGTACCCTAGGTATTTCTTCCGGATTGAAGTCATGCATTTCTACTTGATTTTCAGGGTTTTCTATTTCCATTGGTTGGTCAGGGATTGGTAGTTGCGGTTGGGGTGCTATCATTTGTTCCAGGTTAGGGTCAGCTGCAGTGGTTGCTAGGATGTGGATATTGGCTATACCCCTATTTATCATATCCTGGGCATAGGCATCGGTTTCTCTTTTGGCTGCTGCTAGTAATCTCTGTTCTTGTAACTTTTTTCATACGCTTCCTACGCTCGTGTGCCCCTCGACTGAACCATCCTCTCTTTTTATGAGGGAATGGCTCCTCAGATTTGGCCTTAAACACGAATATTCCTTCTTCCGTATCAACAGAGTACCCTGAGAGGGCAGGCTGAGAAGAGGGGGTGCCTTCGCTTCTAGGCGAACCAGACAATTGACGATACGCGTCAGATGGTCCTTGGTCGCTCATGCTGTAAACTAACAAATAGTCAAATAACACATAACAATAAAATATAATTATGCACGTATTTCCGTAATTTATTTCCTAACACTTTAAATTTTGATGTCAGCAGAACACTTCTGTGGCTGAATCAGTGGCTTAGCTCTTATACCACCTTCTGTTGCAACCCTCGATCCCAAATTCCCAGGAACGGGTGGCCACAAGCCAGTTCTGGTGGTATCGCGTATTGTCTAATTTGGCAGCGAAATTTTCATCAGGATCGTAGTTAGGAAATATTTGATCAGAGTAAAATACAACATTTTCATAATATTAAACACATGGGATAAAACCCAAGTTTGCAATACACACATGTTCATAGGAATAAATCCTATTTTATTAAATAAAAACATCTATTTTATTTTAGGTAACTTTATTGCCAATTTTCCAAGCCTTCAGTGCTGTCCAGCTGGCTTCTATTTGGCTTTCACAGTTTGTTACCTGAAACGCGTTTTAAAAACATTTGTCAGTGGGAAATACTGGTGAGTGAATCCCAGTTTAATCAAGTTTAACTAAAAACCAATGTACAGTATTGAGGGCGATATCGCAATTATATTTGTTTCCAAGTTATATCAATTAACATCCATGGTACTGTCAGACCCGACTTGTGGAAATGTTACTCCTTGACCAGGTGGTAACAAAATTTGTATACAAAACCCCAACATACTCATGATAATGGTATTCTAACAAATACTCAATAACTGTTTAATATACATTTAATTGTATGAGGTTTTGTAAAAACAGTTAGCAAAAAGTTTACAAAGAGCGGATCAACTCATTGTTGTCTTAGATTATCCTTTAGGGTTTCCTGGTGACAATCTATAATTTACACAAATGCACACGTTTTAGTATAATAACCCATTTTAACATTAGTAATACCCTCCCCGAGATGGCATTCCAACGACTACGTTGGGCAGAACCACGACAGCCGTTACGGAATCTTAGATCAATCGGGCAGCGTATCTAATATGTATCCAGGGGTTATGATACTTACAACGGAGCAGAACTTTGCTATTTAGGGGTATTATACTCGGGATTTATGCCTATAATGAGAGTAATTCGAGATTCAGAGAAGAATTTGAACGATTTGTGATTGAAGCCCAATGCCTGCTTATATAGGGCCTCACTTCGACTTTTACGCGGCCCGCGTAAAGTTTAACAAAGGGCTACGCGGCCCGCGTCAACTCCGGTCAACCGCGTCGCTGATCCGGGTCAGTGACTAGACCTGCCACGATGATGACGTGTGTCATCACCGGGCTGCGCCACCTTCTTGATCTCTAGCGTCCTGCGTAAGACCCTTAAGAGGTCTACGCGGCCCGCTACAAACCTAAAATATTAATTTTTTATTATTTTAATACTATTTAAGGTATTCGGGGCCTGTTTTCACGTATGGGGTGTATTTTTGAACATATTGGGATATTTTAAATATTTTTAGGGTGTCGGAAATAATTTGAGGGTGTCGTTTTCTTGAGGATTGTTATACATAGAATACTGGCTTTATTTGCTACTAACCAATCCATTCCTAATACAACATCAAATCCAGCCAGATTCATTGGGTAAATGTTAGCAATAAACTTATGGTTTAAAATTTCTATTCTTGCTCCCTACAAGATTTCAGAAATCTTAATGGTTTCTCCATTTGCTGTCTCTACTAGACACTCTTGTTGGAGTTTAGTTAATGGTTGGTTGAGAATTATGCAAAATGAAGTATTAATAAAACTTTGGTTTGCACCAGAGTCAAATAATACTTTAGCAAAAACATCATTAACTAAAAACGTACCGACAATCACATCCGGAATCATCTTGGCTTCTTCGGTTGTCAGAACAAATGCCCTAGCATTCTTAGTAGTCTTGTTGTTCATGGCTAGAGCTAGTTTCGGACAGTTTGGCTATGTCCATTTTCTCCACAATTGTAGCATATCTTATTATCAGATTTCTTCATGCAGTCTTCTTCCTTATGTCCATATATTTTGCAGAAATTGCAGTATATGGAGCATCTTCCAGAATGCTTCTTTTGCAATCCTTACAGTAAGGAGTAGAAGTAGAACCTACATTTTTTCCACGATTGGAATTTCCATAGCGAAATTCTTGGGTAAGCTTTTGTGTCACACCCCCAAATTACCACCTACGGAATGTCCCTGTTAGGCGTGTGACGTACCGACAACGAGCCACTAATTACAAAGAACCATATAAGTTTCAAAATAAGATTCTCAAGTATTAATGAAAAACACCAATCAAGAGTTTAAATGTAAACCAGTATGTTCAGCGGAAGCAAGTAGTAAACCAAAGTTAAGTTGTTCAAAAACCAATGTATAATAGTAACAATAATCACATGAGTCCCTCCAGTCGCCCCATGACCACTCCTGCTCCTCCAGACAGCAAGTTTCCAGATCCAAGATACCTAACGACCTGCGAGCATGCAACAAGTGTATCAGAATAAGCTGGCGAGTTCACAGTTTATGAAAACGTTTGTTACCAAGTGTTTATTCCTGTTCATTAACAAATGCAAGAGTAATATTGATAATATCTCGATACTGAACAAGACGGCTCCTGATGTATGTTTTGCCCGTTCCCCAGTGCTCCTATCAAAGCACTGGGCCCGACTGGGTCATTAGTTCACACCCATCCTCTCCGGTACGGGGTGAGGGTGCCAAACCTAAGTAGCGCTACCAACTAATACCCCGTTACCTCCCCGGTAACAAAAGATGGGACTTAAAAGTGATAGAATGAGATTATTATCCAATATTCTGGTTTTACCCAAAAGACTTATCCCTCCCCGGGATACCCACTAACTGTCCCAACCACCGGGACGCATGCTCAAAAGTAGTGAACTCACCTTAGTTTTGCTCGGTAAGACTTAGTTACTTGTTATCCAGTTGAACAAACATGTCCTAAAAGGGTTACCGGTAACAGTCAGTTTTACATGCATATGTACCACACCTTTCGCGTGCAAATAATCCACGTATCCAAGGTTCATATCAAGTATTTTCATTGCTCACGTAACGCACACAAGTAACCCAAATCATGACAGTTTATTCATCCATCTAGAGCACCACACAATGCTTAACATGTTGATGTGTGTAAAATGCAACATATAAATTTCATCAATTGTGGCATAAAACTAACCCTTTTTTAGTACTAATGTTGGAAAAAGTGTGCTTTTGTCTTCCTTTTGTATTTTCAGGATTAAATGAGCTCAAATTAACAAAAGAAGCAAAAAGACATCAAAATCTAACATAAATACAAGAAAAGGAACAAGACGTAACATGCCCGACCCCGTGACAGCATCTTCCCAAGCAAAACAAGATAACAGAAGACTGAACACGCCCCGTGCTCAGCCAGCACGGGGGCGTGCCCAAGTGTCAGCAGAAAAGACAAAATGGTAGAAGCTTCTATTGCCCACCACGGGGCCGTGCTCAGTGGACACGGGGCCGTGGTCAACTATAAGATTCGCACAATCTAGGCAAATCTTCATAGTACAAAGATTCTTCTGCACACGGGGTAGTGCTCAGCGGACACGGGGGCGTGGTCAACTAATAAGACAAAGCTGCATTAAATGAAGAAAGAGAAGGATGTGGACACGGGGCCGTGCCCACTGGACACGGGGCCGTGCCCGAGCTTCTGTTCAGCCTATAAATAGGAGTGCTTGGCTCAAGCTCAAACCATCCCTTGGCACACCACCTCTCTCACACTTCACCCACCACCCACCACCACCATAACACCATCATCCACCACCATCATCCATTGTCCATCATAGAGTGTGTGAGTCGTCTCGGGATCCAAGATTGATCGTAAGAGTTCTTGACAATCAAGGCCATGTTTGCCTAAGTCTCTTACATCACTTGGTGAAGACAAAGTGTCTAGTGTAATACTTTTTATTTTTAATCTTTTCGCACTTATTACTTGGTTTTGTATTAATGACTTTAATAACTAGTTTCTTATGTTGAAGGTGATCTTTCCTTATCGTTTGTCCGTGGTGTCTTGACATTATTTTACTGTCTATATAAAATAAAAGATTTTCACCATTCATATCTCCACGGTCTATATGGAGGTATGTTGGCTACCTGGTCGGGGGTTAAGGGAACGGTTTGGTAAAGGTCTTGCCATTGTTCAGCGTTTAGAGGTCCTGCAATGGACCTGGGTCAAATTTAGTAGGACCTCCTTCAATACTTAACGGTATTGGATGGCGGGGGTCCAAACTCTTTGATCCCCTCATAAGTTAACTATTATTAATACTATAACCCGGCTATTTAGGACTGTATCCCTGCTGACTCAGACTACTTAGTCGAGGGTAACGTCACCTCCAAAAGAGGGGCCTACCATAATTTGCATTAATAACTTAATTAATTATCTTTCAATAATCCACCCTTTTTGGATTGTATCCTTGCTGACTCAAACTACTGGGGTGAGGGTAACGTCACCTTCAAAAGAGGGGCCTACTACAATAACTAAGATAATCTCTTAAAAAGTGCAAAAGTGCGGAAATAATCAAAGGTTACACTAGATACGAGTCGGAACCAAGTGATTCATCTTGTCTATCTGTTTTTATTTTTATTTTTATTTTCAGCATTTTTAGTTAGTTTTTATTTTTCTTAGCTTAAAACATTTTTCTAAACTTTTTGATTTGATCAGACGTTGAGGATAAACCGGTACTAAAAGCTCTTGTGTCCTTGGACGACCTCGGTATCTTACCAACACTATACTACGCTCACGATGGGTGCACTTGCCCATATGTGTGTTTAGTGTTAGTAAATATCGTGTTTTATAAATTTAAAACTTGACTAAAAAAGTGTTAAAGGGGCTTAAAATATACACCTAATATATATAACACTCCACGCACATCAAGTTTTTGGCTCAGCTGCCGGGGACACAAGGATTTTAAGAAAGTTAGGAATCAACGGCCTAATCTTTTTTCTTATTTTTCATTTTTTTTAGGATTTTTTCTTAATTTTTCAGCTTCTGCAGAACTCAGCACGGGCCGTGCCCGCTGAACACGCCCCGTGCCCAATCATTGGAACTGGCAATCCTGTTTTAAGTCAGACAGTAGCTGAATACGGGGCCGTGCCCACTCAACACGCCCCCGTGCCCAAGTTTCAGTTACTGAAAACAGAACCGTAAGATCCTGACGGTTGGTAATTTCTGACACAAACATGAGTGATACTGATACTTTTTACTTTCGGCACTCTTATGGTACAATGTGGTGTCAATTATGTGGTGGTAACCATAGGGAATTAGAATGTTATTTTCTAAATTATAAATCCCACTATATAGACCCATCATTTCCTAGTATCCTTAAGAGGGGCGAAAGTAAAAATAATCCTTATCTCTCCCTCGAATGCTCCCAACCGGATTTTCTAGGAGAAATGCTTCTCGATGAATTATTTCAACTAGAAGATCTAATTATTGATTGGTTAAAAGAACTTAGGAAATATTTCAATAATCTTTTCCAAGACGATAACCAAGAAGAAGGGTTGGAAACGCATTCAAACAACTTCGTTGTTCCCGACGATACTTCTAACTCTAGCGAGGACTTGAGCGATAGTCGTCCCAGTGTCGATTGTGCCGTGAAGGACTCCCCATCAACTTCGTTTGATGCATACATAGACCTGAGCGATTCGACATACACCTTCTTTAACGAGAGCCCGGAAAAGGGTTGGACTTGTCCACCTACATATAACCTAGGAATCACCCTCACCGACAACCTCTTGCATTCTCATCTTACTCTAGAACAATTAAGGTATCTTAGGCACTTTGGGGTTGTTCCATCCAGTAAGGAACCGCCCGATCCGAAAAAGTTCCTTGAAAATAGACGAATTCCTTAAGACAGCTTCTAGACACGGGGCCGTGTCTAGGTCAGCACGCCCTTGTGTCCACCCAAAGATTCCCTTCTGATTTTGTCAGAATGTGGACAAAAATGTGTCAGGATTCCATCTGCACACGGGGCCGTGTCCAGCCGACACGGGGCCATGCGCAACGTACTGTCGTTTTCTATAAATACAACCAAGAATCCTGCACATTTGAACCATTCCAGGGACAGAGATTTGGGGAATATTCTCACATACCATCCTAGGTATTTTCTAAAAGAAGTTTCTCAACTATCTTCTTGTCCTTTCCTCTTTTATCCATTTTCATCTTCTTCAATTTTTATCATACTTCCATTAAAGCTTGAACATCCCATGATTTCAAGCCTTATTGAGATGTTTGTTAGATTTTTGATCATGGAATCTTGTTAAAAACAAGTTGTACAATAATGTTTTAAGTTGTTTATGTTCAAAAATGCTTTAAAAATCATGAAAACAATTTGAAACTCTAAGATTCCTTGTTCCTAAACCCTGCAGACATCTGAACACGGGGCCGTGTTTGTCACACCCTGGCTTTTGCGGAAGCATGGGTTTATTTGGTGTGACTTCTTAATACCATAGCTTAATCACAACAAAGCTATATGAAAATAAAACCATGCAGATCATCCATTGATTTAAGTATGAAAAGTAAAATACCACAACATTGTCTTAATGCGTTGACACATGCAACGGAAAATACAACCTAATAACATAAAAACATTGTTTGAAAGACACAACCACAAGCTTAAGATAGACGTAGTTTAAGAACTGTGACTCGTCCAGGTAAAAGCCACGACCCCTAAAGTTGGATGATCCCATAACTCTAATGCAGCGTGAAACGTAGCATACCGTGCCAGATCCTTAGTTCCCTGAAATACATGTAAGTTGGAAAAATCAACATAAAGTTGAGCGAGTTCATGTGTAAGTATGTAAAACCTTTGTAAGTATAAAAATCCCTGGTATGTAGCAAATAAGGAAAAAGAGATCACCAATGGTTTGCAAGGCCATTGATATGTGTGAAGTGCAAGTAGGAAGACTCAAACCTAGCGGATTTTGCGTTGGGTACAAAGTCACCCTGAGGTCCGTTCTGCTGGGCCTGGGGCTGGGCTCGCTACACCCAGATAGATCTATCGCTTACGTCCCTCGGTCCTACAATGAGGATTAATGGCCTCCAGTTCCCGCCTACCCACTTACATGATCTAAGTAGTAACCCTCCTTAAGCTAACCATACCATGTAAAAAGTACTCGTAATCATAGTAACATGTATTTCACCCCCGCAGTTAAAACTGAAGACAGTTAAGAGAAAAGGGGGACATGAACTCACCGAAGTGTGTCTCTAAAAAGTATCTCCCAGAAAATCTGCTGTGCGACGACCTACACGTACTAACTTCTATTAGACGGACGGTCGTGCCTTAGTTTAAGGTTTAATGTCTTTGGGAAATAGTTAGGCAACTATTTCGTGTTTACACTTCGTAATTATTTGTAAATATATTCCTTCCCAAGGATGGGGGTTTTTAATACATGTGCGTTCGTATAACCTCGAAATATATTATTAAGTCTCACTTAACAAAATATATTTTATTTCATTAGTCTAAAATACTTTACTTCCAAAATATAAATATTTTCCCCAAAAATATTATATTTTATTCCATATAATTTTCCAAAATAATATCCTTGTCAAAATACACACTTATGAGTATTTTCTGAAAATACGCAAGTTACGTTGTAAGGTTCGGGTGGTATAAATAACACCGGTGTAACTTAAATATTTATTGTGGAGGCGTTCGTATTATTTTGGAGTCGTTAATATTCAGTGTATACGAGTTATATTATTTTTACCCAAAAAATAATATTTACGTAGTTCACAAAATAATCATAAAAATTCACACAAGTGTTAATATGAAAATATATATTCTAAATATATATTTTAGCAAGTTTTATTTGTGAAAATCCCACCTCCGACACTTGGAAGTTTCTTAATAACAACATGGCGAAATTTATTTGGGTAAAACAAGTTAAAAATTATATTCATAACACTTGTGATAAAAATGTTTCTAAGTGTTAGATTTTTGGAAAAATTTCGCCAGAGTTTCCCCTATAACCGGAGGTAGCCACGCTTTCAAGCGTATCATTTTCTTTTATAAATTCAAACAACAATTTTCTCAATCAACAACAAACAATATTCAAACATCATACTAGTTCAAAAATATCACAAACACATGAACTTGTGGGTTGTGTAAAAGTGTGTAGTAACTTCCCATTATTTTTAATAGATCTTTCTACTTTTATAAATGAAACCGGTTTCTCGAGAATCTTATTTTTACAGAAAATGCATTTGTACATCTTCTAGTAAAAAATTACAAAAATAATTCTTTGTTAAAACTTTTTGTTACACAAGTGTCTACACACTTGTGTGTTCACAAAAATTACCTTTGTTTAAGGAAAGATCCGGCTTTAAAAATATGATTTCATTTGACATTTGGTTCTTCGAAAATACCACTTGTAGATCTTTAGATCCACTAGTTTAGAACACTATTTCATAAGAAAAATTGTTTTTACACAAGTTCATGTTTATGTTCGAAAGGGTTCGTCATCTAATAACTTTACGACTTAACATAAGGCTAGTTCATGTTTCGTGAACATAATCTAGCGTGGTTTGATGACGATCCATTCCCATACTAGCAATCAACAACAATAGATAATCATAATAAAACTAGATTTATAAGTTTTATACTATTATTTACTTATTATCCACTTTGTTTTTTTTTTTGTAGACTTTAAACTTGATCTCTAGTGTTTATGATTTTTGCCCGTTAAATCTTTTATTAACCACTTTAGAATAGATCAAAAAGGCGTTAAGAGTCACTTACTACTAGCTCGAGGCTAGGGAAGAAACTAGTCGAAAAACGGTTGGTTAATAGCGTTGAGGTGAGGTCCTTGACGATCCGTAAGCACCAAGCTTCCTGGTACGCGACCCTTCACACTTGTATATAAGTAGAAAGCTTTGATCAAAATGGAAAGAAAAGGATGGATGGAAGTGAATGCTCTCGGCAGAAGCAAGAAAGAAAGGAAGAAGTGGATTTTTTTTTTGTTGTTGTTGTGGAGTGTAAAGTGATCCTACATACATATATATAATCCATTTCTTACAATTAACCAAGGGATTTTATGTTAACTAGATTTTAGACATTAGGATTAAAATAATCTTGCAAGGACAAGGGGTGTCCCCCCATGATGATCGAACTTGTTGAGGGGGAGGGGGTATTCGGTTCGATTCCAACTAAATGAATAAGTATTAGTTAGTTAGTTAGGAGGTTAATTTAGTTACTAGTGTGTTGCAAGTTATAGCGGGTGTTAGGGTATTCGGGGACCCTAACTGGCTCAGAAAAAGAAAAAAACAATGTTGATGTCAATATTTTTAGGTTCCGTGTAGAGTCCGGTTGTTCGGTTGGATATTAATCCGTTAAAGTTCTAAATAAGTAATTAAAGTGTCGTTAATATTTCTTTTAGTGACACAATTTATTCCCGACACTTTGGAAAGTGTCTAGTAATATTTTCTCATGTTTTGGCACTTTACAAGTTAGCTTAATGCTGAATTTTTATTTAAAGTGCTGAATTTTGTACTCGAAGTAAGTTTTAGGCACATCCGGTCACTATAATTATCACCTAGTGACGCAGTTCTACAATCCTCATTTCCCTACACTCCCTACAGGTGTAGTAAACTATCTCTGGCACATACAAGCCTTAGAGGCAGTGTCTGCCTGATGCTGGTTATATCAGCGTGTTTAATGGGTATCCCGTATAGTGTGCTCACTGTGCTTTTTGTGCATCAAGGTTGTCACTGATGTTTGTGTAAAAATAATAGAGTGACAGTAAAAAATGTGATGCATGAGTATGTATGTATCAGAAATCCGTAAGCAGTTTAATCACAGTTGTAAGCAAGCGCGGTAATTAAGCAGTAATTAAATATTAATTAATTCGTACGGATACCTGGTTTGGTGAGGGTTGTCACAGTGTTCACTGAACACGGGGCCGTGTCCAAAGTACTGGTCCCCTAAAACTGAACCCGTTTCGGTATGTTTTCTCAGAATGGCAAGCAGAACAAGCGGAAACTCTTCATCGCATTCCAGGAACAACCGGCAGGGGAGAAGACCATCAACGGTTGAAGACTCTCTTGTAAACTATGTTTACACCTTAAGAGAAGCCCTTGATGAAGTGACAAGTGTGGAAGAGGCATTGGTTGACCGTATTAATCATTTGACGGTGGGACTAGAAGGTTGTCTCCGGGAAGTCAACCTTTTGCACCAAAGGTTGAACTTTCTCGCCTCTCCTCCTTTGGTGCCAATTATCACCCAAAGGGCGTGGAATGTGGTACTGGAAGTCATCATTCCAGCTGAATGGTACGCCTTGCATCCGGAGCCCCCTCGAGACATACTACAAGGGGTTCCAATTGGTGTCACTCCTCCTCTACAAGATGTTGAGGAACATGAAGCCGCATCCCTTCTCCCAAGGGAAATAGAAGAATGGCTCTAGCAACATCTAGGGGACATCGTTCGGCTTGGAGTTCTACAAGGCTTTTAGACCGGGAATCTATTTCCGGAAATTTGGTTCTTATTATAGAAGTAGAACTCCTTAGGAAGATTTTACGGATCACTTGACCTATCTAATATTAGGACTTTTAACTTTTATTTTATGCTTTATTTTTAGGACTATTATGTAATTCTCTCTATGACTAATGAATGATGGGTTTTAGTTAATTTGGTGTTTGGGTGGTGTTGAAATGAATAAAACACACTTGAGATGGCAAAGGATACAAGGGAAACTTGAACCAGCACCCCATGCAGGAAAATAGGACCGTCCGACGAAATTCTTCGTTTACAGTAGGTTCGGCACGGGCCGTGTCTGCCCAACACGACCCCGTGCTGCACAGTCTGCAGAAAAAGACCCAGTTCAGGTAACTGGACACGGGCCGTGTTCACCCAACACGCCACCGTGTCCAGGCTTCTGTTTCTCTTGATTTAATTTTGTTACTGGCACTTGAACACGGGGGCCGTGCCCGGACAACACGGGGCCGTGTTCAGCGCCCAGTAACACAAAATTTTTGCTTTTTCACACCTTTTACACATTCAATCAACCTAAAAACTTATTTTTGGGACACATTGAGGACAATGTGTAATTTAAGTGTGTGGGGGGGGGGGGGATGCTAAAACCTTGAATCTTGCAAGTCCTAAATACAAGCCTTACACAAAACTCTATTGGAACTGCTAATCACCCCAAATTTTTTTCAAAAAATTTTCATTTTTTTTACTTGTCTAGGTTTAACTCGGGAATTTCAAGTTCTAAAAAGGTTATATTTTTACAAATTTACAACCGATAGCGTCGTGATAAAAAGAACCAACATAAGAAAATTATGAAAAGGCATGGCAAACTTAGTTAAAATTTGATTATATATACTTGATCACATAAAAACCCATTCCCACAAAAGTGAGTTTTGAGCCTTTATCGAGCATACAATTACATATCATTAAACTAAATGCTCATTTTTCGTTTCTTGTGTGAATAGCCGCTTGGTTCTTACGACTCTAGAACTTGCCATGACAATACAACATATAAATACAAGATTCAAGTGTGGGGGTATTTGATGTGTGCAAAATGCAACATATAAATTTCATCAATTGTGGCATAAAACTAACCCTTTTTTAGTACTAATGTTGGAAAAAGTGTGCTTTTGTCTTCCTTTTGTATTTTCAGGATTAAATGAGCTCAAATTAACAAAAGAAGCAAAAAGACATCAAAATCTAACATAAATACAAGAAAAGGAACAAGACGTGACATGCCCGACCCCACGACAGCATCTTCCCAAGCAAAACAAGATAACAGAAGACTGAACACGCCCCGTGCTCAGCCAGCACGGGGGCGTGCCCAAGTGTCAGCAGAAAAGACAAAGTGGTAGAAGCTTCTATTGCCCACCACGGGGCCGTGCTCAGCGGACACGGGGCCGTGGTCAACTATAAGATTCGCACAATCTAGGCAAATCTTTATAGTACAAAGATTCTTCTGCACACGGGGTCGTGCTAAGCGGACACGGGGGCGTGGTCAACTAATAAGACAAAGCTGCATTAAATGAAGAAAGAGAAGGATGTAGACACGGGGCCGTGCCCACTGGACACGGGGCCGTGCCCGAGCTTCTGTTCAGCCTATAAATAGGAGTGCTTGGCTCAAGCTCAAACCATCCCTTGGCACACCACCTCTCTCACACTTCACCCACCATCCACCACCACCACCATAACACCATCATCCACCACCATCATCCATTGTCCATCATAGAGTGTGTGAGTCGTCTCGGGATCCAAGATTGATCGTAAGAGTTCTTGACAATCAAGGCCATGTTTGCCTAAGTCTCTTACATCACTTGGTGAAGACAAAATGTCTAGTGTAATACTTTTTATTTTTAATCTTTTCGCACTTTTTACTTGGTTTTGTATTAATGACTTTAATAACTAGTTTCTTATGTTGAAGGTGATCTTTCCTTATCGTTTGTCCGTGGTGTCTTGACATTATTTTACTGTCTATATAAAATAAAAGATTTTCACCATTCATATCTCCACGGTCTATATGGAGGTATGTTAGCTACCTGGTCGGGGGTTAAGGGAACGGTTTGGTAAAGGTCTTGCCATTGTTCAGCGTTTAGAGGTCCTGCAATGGACCTGGGTCAAATTTAGTAGGACCTCCTTCAATACTTAACGGTATTGGATGGCGGGGGTCCAAACTCTTTGATCCCCTCATAAGTTAACTACTATTAATACTATAACCCGGCTATTTAGGACTGTATCACTGCTGACTCAGACTACTTAGTCGAGGGTAACGTCACCTCCAAAAGAGGGGCCTACCATAATTTGCATTAATAACTTAATTAATTATCTTTCAATAATCCACCCTTTTAGGATTGTATCCTTGCTGACTCAAACTACTGGGGTGAGGGTAACGTCACCTTCAAAATAGGGGCCTACTACAATAACTAAGATAATCTCTTAAAAAGTTCAAAAGTGCGGAAATAATCAAAGGTTACACTAGATACGAGTCGGAACCAAGTGATTCATCTTGTCTATCTGTTTTTATTTTTATTTTTATTTTCAGCATTTTTAGTTAGTTTTTATTTTTCTTAGCTTAAAACATTTTTCTAAACTTTTTGATTTGATCAGACGTTGAGGATAAACCGGTACTAAAAGCTCTTGTGTCCTTGGACGACCTCAGTATCTTACCAACACTATACTACGCTCACGATGGGTGCACTTGCCCATATATGTGTTTAATGTTAGTAAAATTTCGTGTTTTATAAATTTAAAACTTGACTAAAAAAGTGTTAAAGGGGCTTAAAATATACACCTAATATATATAACACTCCACGCACATCAATGTAATCACACAAACATGTCCTATACATCCCTACAAAATCGACTAGCACACACTTTAACTCAATCATTAAACGATTATGGCCCAAAGGTAAAACATGTATGTATCACAATTACAACAGATCCAAACATTCAAGGTCCGGCCAAATTGTATCATGTGCGGTCCAAGCCTCGCTGGCCCAAATTAATAAACCAATATAAATGGGTGTGTGTGTTCAGTAACGGTGTGCGGCCCAACATCACAACCGGCCCAACCAATAAATAATTTAATCTTATAATTTTTGTAACCCAATTAACTTGTATCAGCCCACTATACAAATACTCATTTAATGGATTATCAGCTTATCGAAACAGCAGGATGTTAACTACTTTTATCATAGTCATCATCATCAAGAAATCGTGTAGACAATTAAATCTAATCATAAACAACTTCATGTTATCACATAATTTTTATCACATATCTAATGATCATGAGATTGATATTCCCTAGTCTAACCATCCATTCGACTCTACTGTGTAGATGAAACATCCTTACTTATGCATATATTCATAGCCAACAACCTTACAACTTACAAATAGGCTAATAAATAACACTGATCCTCTATGATCATCCAAGAACCATAATGAACGTTTAAAACACAAATCAGAAAGCATGTCCTCGGCCAACATCATAAACCAATTCAACTAATACAATAATCAATCGTAACCAATCCTCACTTCAGCTAGCATATATCACGAAAATCAATCAACCAATTGTTCAGTCTTTTACTCATGTTTAATCATTTAATACTAAGTCCTATAATATATCAATTTTTCATGCCATATATTTGAATGATTAACATATGATGAATTACTTCTACAAACATAACAATAACATACCCGAACACAAAGAGGGGGATAGGCTTCAGTGATGATCTACTGCCGTCGCAAACAAAGTGGGGAAATAGGGTTTATTATTTTGTGATTGTGAGACACATAGGAGATGTTACGTATATTCAGGTTATAATGCCAAACACTCAAGTAAATGGACCGATCCTATAGTTTTATTTTGTGGTAAGTGGGCCGATCCTATAATATTATTTTGTTACCACCACTGGGCCAGGCCTGACCATGTACACGCGACGTAGGTTGGGCTCGGTTGGGTTCGGGCCGAGCCCACTAAAATTTTACCCATGCTTGATCGGGTCGACGCGGAGTAATGTTATCATGCACACATAGCAGATTAATAAACAAACGCGGGACGAGTAACTCATCAAAGAGGGATAATGAGGAGTTAAGGTTAAACGTTATTAACCTTAAAGGTTCGGGTTGTCACATCATCCCAAACTTGAAAGAAATTTCGTCCCGAAATTTGACAAGTAAGCACGGTGAGGTGAGGTGAGGTGAGGTGATGGATCAAGATTGTTGCAGATTTTCCCCAGGTGCCACATCATCCCCAACTGGAAGAGGAATTTCGTCTCGAAATTCACCAGTGTTAACAGACTTAGATTGATCATCAGGAAATAATTGAGGATACTTAAGCTTCATCTGATCCTCGCGTTCCCACGTGAACTCCGGTCCACGTCTTGAGTTCCAACGAACTCTCACAATCGGAATACAACTATGTTTACGCACCTTGACCTCCCGGTCCATGATCTCAATAGGTTCCTCAATAAACTGCAATTTATCATCAATCTTCATCTCTTGAAATGGCACAACTAGTGTCTCATCAGACAGACACTTCTTCAATTGCGAAACATGAAAAACATCGTGAACATTACCCAACTCAGCATGTAACTCAAGCTTGTAAGCGACTTTACCAATCCGCTCCAGGATTTTGAATGGCCTAACGTAACGTGGATTAAGTTTGCCACGCTTCCCGAAGCGTACAACACCCTTCCAGGGTGAAACTTTCAACATAACACGATCACCTACTGCAAACTCTAACGGTTTTCTATGCTTGTCAGCGTAGCTTTTCTGACGATCACGCGCTGCAGCCATACTGTTTCTGATCTGAACAATCTTCTCTGAAGTTTCGAGTACAAGTTCGGGACCCGTGATCTGGCTGTCACTTACCTCAGCCCAACAAAGAGGAGAATGGCATTTCCGCCCGTACAATGCTTCGAACGGAGCTGCCTGAATACTAGTGTGGTAGCTGTTGTTGTAGGAGAACTCTATCAACGGCAAATGTTTCTCCCAGCCCTTGCCAAAATCGATGACACATGCACGCAGCATGTCTTCAAGTGTCTGAATGGTGCGCTCACTCTGACCATCCGTCTGTGGGTGATAAGCAGTACTCATATCGAGACGTGAACCGAACGACTTATGCATCGACTGCCATAAATCAGAAATGAAACGAGGGTCTCGATCTGAGATGATAGAAGTTGGCACCCCGTGCCTAGAAACCACCTCCTTAAGATAAACCGCTGCGAGCTCCGAGAACTTATCCGTTTCCTTGATGGCTAGAAAATGTGCTGACTTCGTGAGACGATCAACGATCACCCAAATAGTATTGTTTCCGGCCTGAGTTCTCGGTAAACCCGTGACGAAATCCATAGCAATCTGCTCCCATTTCCAGGTGGGTATCTCTGGCTGCTGAAGTAGACCCGAGGGTTTCTGATACTCCACTTTGACCTTAGCACACGTCAAACACTTACTCACGTATGTCGCTATATGAGCCTTCATCTTTGGCCACCAATACATAACCCTGGGATCCTGATACATCTTATCTGAGCTCGGGTGAACAGAATACCGAGACTTGTGCGCTTCATCCATCACAAGCTCTCGAAGATTACCATACTAAGGAACCCATACCCGCTCCATAATGTAATAAATGTCGTCCAACCTCTCCACAAGTCGCTTTTCCATGCCCCGTAAGTATTCAGCCTTGATGTTCTCTTCCTTCAATGCCTCAATCTGAGCGGAACGAATCTGAGCAGGTAAACCAGAGTGAATAGTAAGCTGTAGAGCGCGAACACGCTTAGGCTTCGGCTCCTTGCGGCTAAGAGCATGAGCTACGACGTTAGCTTTACCTGGATGATACTTGATGGTACACTCCTAATTGTTCAACAATTCAATCCAACGACGCTGTCGCATATTCAGCTCCTTCTGGTTGAAGATATGCTGAAGACTCCTGTGATCGGTGTAGATAGTACATTTGGTACCGTACAGATAATGCCTCCAAATCTTCAACGCAAATACCATAGCCCCTAACTCCAAGTCGGGAGTCGTATAATTCTTCTCATGTACCTTCAACTGTCGAGAAGCATAAGCTATCACCTTCTCGCGTTGCATCAACACGCAACCGAGAACCTGAATCGATGCATCACAATAAACCACAAAATCTTCGGTACCCTCTGGCAAAGACAAGATCGGTGCGCTGCATAATTTCTGCTTCAAGAGTTGGAAAGCATCCTCCTATTTCGTTCCCCAAGAATAAACAACGTTCTTCCGTGTCAAGGAGGTGAGAGGTTGAGCGATCTTCGAGAAATCCTGAATAAACCGAAGATAGTACCCCGCAAGACCAAGAAATTGTCGCACCTCCGAAGGATTCTTCGGTGCTGCCCAATTCCTAATAGCATCGATCTTGGCAGGATCTACATGTATCCCCATCTCTTTGACAATATGCCCAAGAAAGTGTACTTCCTGAATCCAGAAATCACACTTAGAAAACTTCGCGTAAAGCTGCTCCTTCCTCAGGAGCTCGAATATCAGACGTAAATGCCGCTCGTGGTCCTCCTTGCTCTTGGAGTAAATCAAGATGTCGTCGATGAAAACAATAACAAAATCGTCAAGATACGGTTTGCACACGCGGTTCATGAGATCCATGAAAACCGCTGGTGCATTAGTCATCCCAAATGGCATAACCAAAAACTCATAGTGGCCATACCGCGTTCAAAAAGCCGTTCTGGGAACATCCTCCTCTCAGACTCGTACTTGATGATAGCCCAACCTTAAGTCGATCTTAGAATAGAAACTTGACCCTTGCACCTGATCAAACAAATCGTCGATACGGGGTAAGCGATAACGGTTCTTGACCGTCACCATGTTGAGCTCGCGATAATCTATGCACATTCGAAAGGACCCATCCTTTTTCTTCAGAAACAGAACTGGGGCTCCCCAAGGTGAAGAGCTAGGTCGGATAAAACCTCTATCCAATAACTCGTGGAGTTGGTTTGACAACTCCTGTAACTCCCCTGGCGTAAGATAATAAGGGGCACGAGCAATCGGGGCTGCTCCTGGCATGAGGTCGATCTGAAATTCCACCTGACGATGTGGAGGTAAACCAGGGAGTTCTTCAGGAAATACATCAGGGAATTCACGAACAACTGGAAGATCCTTGATCCTCCTTTCGTCAGTCCGCGAATCAGTAACAAGAGTTATAATAGCAGGGTAGCCCTTACGCAGAAACTTCTGAGCCTTCATCGCCGAGATAATACTAACCATGGCACCACTACGATGACCCTGAACCGATAAGGATTCTCCGCTAGGGAGAGGAACACGCACGATTTTCTCCTTGCAGAGAATTTCAGCCTGATGTTTGGACAACCAGTCCATGCCGATAACCACATCAAAACTTCCAAGAGTAACCGGGAGTAGGTCAATGTCGAACACTTGACCCATGAGATCGAGTTTGCACCAAACCAGAACGTGTGAAGCTTCAATTGTTTTACCATCAGCTATCTCTACTATGTGCTTAGTTACAAGTGGTGTAGGACTCAATCCTAACTGACGACTGAACCCCAACGATACATAACTCCAATCGGCACCAGAGTCAAATAAAATAGAAGAAAATATATCATTTACTGAAAACGTACCAGTCACTACGTTGCCATCATTCCGAGCCTCCCTAGCTCCAATAGTAAACACGCGCCCACGTGCACCGTTTCCCCCGTTGTTCCCATTGTTGTTCCCAACATTGTTGTTATTCCCACCAGCATTCTGATTCAGTTGAGGGCAGTGTCACTTGAGGTGACCCTTAGCTCCACATTGAAAACAACCCTTACGGTTACCCTGATTCTGCTGAGACTGCTGTCTACCCTGCTGCTGTGACGGCTGCGACGGGTTCGGGAGTGAAATCCTACAATCCCTGGCCATGTGCCCTGCTTTGTTGCACCTGTGACATATCCGAGTACACTGCCCCCGATGATGATAGTTACACTTATTGCACTTTGGTAGTTTTCCCACATAAGAACCCTGACCTGAACTGTTACCCTGATTCTGATTCACTGAAGACGACTGGCTGAAACTACGATTGCTGCCAGTGTCCGCCCTTTTCTGTAACTGCACTGAATTGGACGCCTTGTCCACATCATTCCACTTACGCTTGCTATCAGTGGCGGGAGTAGTAGCTGTAATAGCGGTGGTAGTAGTAGCAGAAACACGTGGTGGTAGTGAACCACTCTCCACCTCCTGATTGGTGATCTTATGAGCCAAACGGACAATCTGTGCTAAGTTGTTGAGGTTTGCTGCAGTTCCCAAACCCTTCACTCGTGGGGGTAATCCCTTGATGAACAACTCAATTCTTCGAGATGGAGGTCGGGACAAATTCGGGCACATGACAGCCAACTCATGCGACTGCTTCACGTATGCTTCAATCTCAGATCCCACCATCTTCAGATCATAATACTCATTCTCTAATTTCTGTATCTCATCACGAGGACAATACTCCTCCCTTATCAACTCCTTAAAGTCATCCCAAGTGGTGGCGTTCGCCGCCTCGATGCCCAATAGCTGAACCTAAGCATTCCACCATGTCAAGGCACCATCCTCTAGTGTGCCCGTAGCATACTTCACTCTGTCCCCAACAGGACAGTTACACATCGCGAATACGGACTCCGCTTTTTTGAACCAACGCAGGAGTCCTACAGCCCCTTTAGTCCCACTGAAGGTCTGCGGCTTACAATCCATAAAGGTTTTGAACGTGCAAACAGGTGGATGGTGCGGATTCTGCTGCACCGGTAGACCAGCCTGATAAGCCGCCAAGGCTTCATCACACGAGTGTTGATTAAATCGGTTAACTCAGCTTGAGTCATAGCAATATGGCCACGTCCACCTCCGCGGCCTCCACCACGTCCATTCATGATTCTATATAAGAAAAAGAAGGATTTAAAATGCAAGTTCAAGTAGGAGTCATGCACTCCTATAATCTCCACAGGTTTCTGGGTTCTAACATAACCTCAACTAACAGAGCGGAACCCTTTTCACACTTGTCAAGTTTCACTGGGACTCATATACACCCCACCTTATTATTATGTGTGCACCCATAATAATAACCCAGTTTGCATGTTTGTCTCAATTCCTCCTAACTTGTGTTAAAAGGTTTCCCCGAATTCATGCAACAAGACAAATGACATCACAACATAGATCATGAAAGTTCAAGGAGTGTCACACATAACATGGGATGTTAACATATAAGTTCATACTGTAGTGCCATGTGTGTTTTCACGTGTGATGTTGTCTAATAGTAAATACTAGAGATACTGTGCAATAATAAACAAGAGACGAACCTTGCAGTCTGGAGCAGAGTGTCAAGGTCGATTTTGGATCTGTTCGGTTATAGTCTGGTTTTATAAAATCGTTTTAAAACCAAGTTCACTATAACCAGTGTCTCTGATACCAAACTGTCACACGCCCAAATTACCACCTAGGGAATGTCCCTGTTAGGCATGTGACGTACCGACAACGAGCCACTAATTACAAAGAACCATACAAGTTTCAAAATAAGATTCTCAAGTATTAATGAAAAACACCAATCACGAGTTTAAATGTTAACCGGTATGTTCAGCGGAAGCAAGTAGTAAACCAAAGTTAAGTTGTTCAAAAACCAATGTATAATAGTAACAATAATCACATGAGTCCCTCCAGTCGCCCCATGACCACTCCTGCTCCTCCAGACAGCAAGTTTCCAGATCCAAGATACCTAACGACCTGCGAGCATGCAACAAGTGTATCAGACAAAGCTGGCGAGTTCACAGTTTATGAAAACGCTTGTTACCAAGTGTTTATTCCAGTTCATTAACAAATGCAAGAGTAATATTGATAATATCTCGATACTGAACAAGACGGCTCATGATGTATGTTTTTCCCGTTCCCCAGTGCTCCTATCAAAGCACTGGGCCCGACTGGGTCATTAGTTCACACTCGTCCTCTCTGGTACGGGGTGAGGGTGCCAAACCTAAGTAGCGCTACCAACTAATACCCCGTTACCTCCCCGGTAACAAAATATGGGACTTAAAAGTGATAGAATGAGATTATTATCCAATATTCTGGTTTTACCCAAAAGACTTATCCCTCCCGGGGATACCCACTGACTGTCCCAACCACCGGGACGCATGCTCAAAAGTAGTGAACTCACCTTAGTTTTGCTCGGTAAGACTTAGTTACTTGTTATCCAGTTGAACAAACATGTCCTAAAAGGGTTACCGGTAACAGTCAGTTTTACATGCATATGTACCACACCTTTCGCGTACAAATAATCCACATATCCAAGGTTCATATAAAGTATTTTCATTGCTCACGTAACGCACACAAGTAACCCAAATCATGACAGTTTAGTCATCCATCTAGAGCACCACACAATGCTTAACATGTAATCACACAAACATGTCCTATACATCCCTACAAAATCGACCAGCACACACTTTAACTCAGTCATTAAACGTTTATGGCCCAAAGGTAGAACATGTATGTATCACAATTACAGCAGATCCAAACATTCAAGGTCCAGCCAAATTGTATCATGTGCGGTCCAAGCCTCGCTGGCCCAAATTAATAAACCAATATAAATGGGTGTGTGTGTTCAGTAACGGTGTGCGGCCCAACATTACAACCGGCCCAACCAATAAATAATTTAATCTTATAATTTTTGTAACCCAATTAACTTGTATCAGCCCACTATACAAATACTCATTTAATGGATTATCAGCTTATCGAAACAGCAGGATGTTAACTACTTTTATCATAGTCATCATCATCATCATCAAGAAATCGTGTAGACAATTAAATCTAATCATAAACAACTTCATGTTATCACATAATTTTTATCACATATCTAATGATCATGAGATTGATATTCCCTAGTCTAACCATCCATTCGACTCTACTGTGTAGATGAAACATCCTTACTTATGCATATATTCATAGCCAACAACCTTACAACTTACAAATAGGCTAATAAATAACACTGATCCTCTATGATCATCCAAGAACCATAATGAACGTTTAAAACACAAATCAGCAAGCATGTCCTCGGCCAACATCATAAACCAATTCAACTAATACAATAATCAATCGTAACCAATCCTCACTTCAGCTAGAATATATCACGAAAATCAATCAACCAATTGTTCAGTCTTTTACTCATGTTTAATCATTTAATACTAAGTCCTATAATATATCAAATTTTCATGCCATATATTTGAATGATTAGCATATGATGAATTACTTCTACAAACATAACAATAACATACCCGAACACAAAGAAGGGGATAGGCTTCGGTGATGATCTACTGCCGTCGCAAACAAAGTGGGGAAATAGGGTTTATTATTTTGTAATTGTGAGACACATAGGAGATGTTACATACATTCAGGTTATAATGCCAAACACTCAAGTAAATGGGCCGATCCTATAGTTTTATTTTGTGGTAAGTGGGCCGATCCTATAATATTATTTTGTTACCACCACTGGGCCATGCCTGACCATGTACACGCGACGTAGGTTGGGCTCGGTTGGGTTCGAGCCGAGCCCACTGAAATTATACCAATGCTTGATCGGGCCGACGCGGAGTAATGTTATCATGCACACATAGCAGATTAATAAACAAACGCGGGACGACTAACACATCAAAGAGGGATAATGAGGAGTTAAGGTTAAACGTTACTAACCTTAAAGGTTCGGGTTGTCACATTTTGAGCTAGGTTCTTCATCTGGTTTTCTTCTTGTGTACGTACCAATTCATCAGTAAAGGTATTTGCTAATTCTACAGCTTCTTCTATGGTTGGTGATCTAGCTGCCTTGACTACATGTCTAATCTCACTGATTAATCCCCAGATGTAACGGGAGATTAATATCGGTTCTGGTGAAGCTAGGGTTGGCACTATTCTAGCATATTTGAAGAATACAGTAGTGTAACCCTTACAGTCTACTCCAGTCATTCTAAGGTTTAAGAACTTTTTAGCAATCTGTTCTTTTTCATTGCGTGGACAGAATTTCCTTTCAACCATAGTCTTGAACTCAGTCCATTCCATATTATAGGTTCTGTCACTTCCTCTAGACTGGATAATAGTGTTCCACCATTCTAAAGCAACATTTTTTAAACAGATTGGAAGCAAACATGATTTTGTCTTCCTCTGCACACTTGCTTATTTTTAAGACTGCCTCAGTCTTTTCTATCCAGCATAGAGCTGCAATGGCTCCTTCATTGCCCGAGAATTCTATAGGTTTGCGGGACCAGAATTCTTTGTAAGAACAACCATAAGACATGGTTCTTCTCCTTTTTGGAATAGGCAATTGAAGTAACGGTCTATTGTTCACACTGTGACTGGGTTCAGTATGTGATCGCTTACTTCCACAATTACTTTTATTATTATTTTCCGCTTCTCTAACGTTTTGGATGATAGCTGGCATAGCATCTCTAATTCCTTGGGTTACTATGTGTCGAATGACACTGTTATTTATCTGATTATCTTTATTCTGGTTTTCCTGATTTGCTACGTTGGCCATCTGGATTTATAAATAATTACCAAGTATTAATGTCTCAGAGAAATATTTAATGCTAATAATCACACAACAACACATTGATCAAAATCGTCGTGCACTGCGACATTTACTCTATTTTATAGATATGCATCTATTACAAACCACAACTGGAAATTAAAATACAATACTAGTATGCATCAGTAGTTATTGGATTATCTATCTTAGTGGAGATATTATGTATATATATATATATATATATATATTATTACTACAGATAGGGGTTCATCCAATATTGCATGTTACGCTCGTAGTATTTCCAAACGAGCCTCTCCCCTATTTGTCTTATCTTCTCACTTTCATCTAATAACTCCTCACCAAAGGTGCGAAGTTCTTGCACATTCTCAGTGCTCATGGGTCATGCGGGTGCTGGTATCGGGTCAGGGTACTGTGGCATCGGTTCTTTGTGCGAGTATGGGTTTTCTAAGATCTCGCTAATATACTGGTCATTATCCCAGTAAGGATCTAGAGGGTCAAGGTTTGGATAGGGTGCTACTGAGTTTGGTACTAGCTCTTCCTGTGGACGAAATTATGGGTAATCCCTGTGGTCGTCAAACCATGGGTCATAAACTGGAGGATGGGGTGCTGAGACTCTAGGGATGTTGGCTGGGTTGAAAACAGGTAAGGGAATCTGGTCTCCTGGGTTTTGTTCTATTTCCATGGGTTGTGTTGGGAATAAGGGTAGTGGTTGTGGTGCTATGAGTTGTTCTAAGTTCGGATCGGCGGCTGTGGTAGCTAGTAAGTGGAAGTTGGCTAGTCTCCTATTGAGTATATCTTGAGTTTGGGTGTTCATCTCCCTATTCGCAACTGCTAAATATCGTTGTTGATGTAACTTTCTCATTCTTTTCCTACGCTCGTGAGCTCCCCGATTGAACCATCCTCTCTTTTTGGTAGGGAATGGCTCCTCGGATTACGCTTTGAATATAAAGATCCCTTCCTATGTGTCAGCTAAATACCCCGAGGGGGTAGGCTGGGAAGAAGTTCCTTCATCTATAGGAGAACTAGATAATTGACGATAGGCGTCCGATGGTTCTTGATCACTCATACTGTAAACTAACAAATTGTCAAATAATAAAACAATAATACACACGTATGCAGGTCTTTACAGAAATTATTTCCTAACTGACAATTTCAATGTCAGCAGAACACTTCTGTGGCTGGAATCAGTGACTAAGGCTCTGATACCACTCTCTGTCGCAACCCCGACCCCTAACTCCTGGGAACGGGCGGACGCGAGCTCAGATTCAGTGGTATCAGTGTTTATCATTTTGGCAGCGGAATTTACATCAGGACCGTAGTTAGAAAATATTTTATCAGAGTAAAATACCACATTTTTATAATAATAAACACATGGGTAAAACCCAACTTTCCATTACAAACATGTTTACAGGGATAAACCCATTTTTATTTAAATAAAACATCTTCTTTATTTAGGGAACTTTTATAGCCACATTTTCCAAGCCTTCAGTGTTGTCCAGCTGGCTTCTATTTGGCTTTCATATTTTGTTACCCGAAACGCGTTTAAAAATATTTTTTCAGTGGGAAATACTGGTGAGTGAATCCCAGTTTAATCAAAACAGGTTTTATCATTGTACAGCATTGAGAGCGATTACAACGTTTATATCTACACAATTACTCATTCAATACTGTCAATCCTGACTGGTGGGTCATATTACTCATTGGCTATCTCGTTATCCAATAGTAACGTGTTCCACACTTTGTATACAAAACCCAACATACTGGCAGTAATTGAAGAATTACAAAGACTCAATCACTGCTAATTATTTTAAAAAAATTTAAGGTTTTGTAAAAACAGTTTGCAAAAAGGTTTACAAAAAGGAGATTACTCACATTGCTACTTTAGGTTTTTCCTTTGTGATTTCCTGGTTATAATCTATTAATTAAACAATGCACACGCGTTAGTATAATAACCCAATTACATTAGTTATACCCTCCCCGAGACAGAACTCCAACTACTACGTCGGGCAGAGCCTCGACAGCCGTCACGGAGCACTAGATCATTCGGGCAGCGTATCTAATACGTAACCGGGGTTAAAATACTTACAACGAGGCAGAGCTTCGCTAATTAGGGGGGTATTATGCCCGAAATTATAATTGCTATGTAGAAATATTGAGTGAGAGATCGAATTCTGAACATTTGACAACTGAAACCTGAGGCCTCTATTTATAGGTCTGGTCGTCCACCATGTCGCGCCCCGCGTAAGCCGAAGGCAAAGCCTTCGTGGCCCGCGAGAGACCTAGGGTAGGCCCTAGCTTGGTCCACCCAGCCTACTAGACCCAACACGTTATTCCCAAGTGGCGGCACCGGGTGCGCCCTGGTCTTGAGCTGTCGCGCCCCGCGAAGGAGACCACAAGGGTCTTCCAGGCCAGCGAGCGCCCCCTGAATATTGTTTTTATTTTATTTTTGTAAAATTAAAGTGTTTAGGGCCTATTTCTTGTATACGGGGTGTATTTTATGATGTGTAGGGGTGTTATAAATATTTTAGGAGTGTCGGAAATAATTTAGGAGGGTTGTTATAGTTATAGATTTCGGTGGAAACTGGGACGACCACTTGCCATTAATAAAATTCTCCTATAACAACAGTTATCACACAAGCATCAATGCGGCCCCATTCGAAGCGCTTTATGGACGAAAGTGCCGAACCCCAGTATGCTGGGCAGAAATAGGAGAAAGTCAACTATTAGGTCCCGAAATTGTACAGGAAACCACCGACAAGATAACTCAAATCAAAGAAAGACTAAAGACGGCTTGAGATCGCCAGAAGAGCTATTGAAAGTTTTTCCTTGGAAAGGAGTAGTTCGATTCGGTAAGAAAGGAAAACTAAGTCCAAGGTATGTAGGGCCATTCACAGTTATCCAACGAATAGGACCAGTTGCGTACCAATTACAACTATCCGAAGAATTAGCAGGTGTACATGATGTATTCATGTGTCTAATCTCAATAAATGTTTATCTGATGAATAACTGGTAGTACCTCTTCAAGATATATAGGTAAATGAAAAGTTAAAGTTCGTTGAGAAACCTCTTCTAATAGAAGACAGAAAGGTCAAGTACCTCGAGAATTATAACGACAGAGCGAGAGAGTGAGAGAGCGAAAGAAAGTGAAAGTGAACAGCTAAAATAGTCCAGAGCTCGTCCCTTTTATAGTCGATCCTTGACCTTGTCGCGTGACCAGCTTTTGCCAATTCTGTCGCATAGCGCAACGTGTTTGGCAAGGCATAGGTTGCCACGTGTCCACCTAGGACTGCCACGTGTCACCACCTCGTGACACGTGTCCCCCGCCGCCTTTTTCGTCCAATCATGCGTTTTTATCGATTTTCGTGCTGATACTTATCGCGTATGTTCAGGTCTTGATCCTAAATGGTCCGGTTTATAATTGCGAGTTTAGTAAAGGTACTTTTGTGCGGGTTGGTTCATCAACCGTCAAGTTTTTCTTAATTGCTAAGTTCTCTTGAGCACTTGGGGTTTTGATTACAGGTTTATTCGGAACATTTTGGATTTTATTGACACGAAGACTCGGACTGTTACACTTCAAGTCGTTAAATATAATAAATAAGCATTTTTACAACTAAAATATCCTATCGAAACATACTATTCATAGTTTGTTATTGCACTAATAGTTTGTTATTGTAGTACATGTGTTGTGTTGTATTGTATTGTAATTTTAATTATAGGGATGGATTTAAACAAGAACTCTAAATATTGCGAGAATAATGAGAACAAATGCACCATTCTTTTTTAGTTTAGTTAATAGTATATTGAAGATATTAAGTTATGTTATATTATGTTGTGTTATATTATATTATAGCGTGTTATACAATATCACACCATATATTATATTCTTTGTTTAATTTAGGTAACATGACATCACATGCTATAACATAATATATTATAATATAATGTAATATTATCTAAACTAAACAACGAATATAATATAATATAATATAATATAATATTTACATAATATAATATTAACTAAACAAAACAATGAATCGTAATAAAAATTTGTTGGTCCGAAATAATACAAAAAGAAAAAATATGTGTGTGTAAATTGTATTTGAGATAATATGCATGAGTTTTATATTTACCGTAGTTCTTTTTAAAAATAGTTATATATAAATTATTAAAAAAAACTAAACATTGTCCCCATTACATTGTTTTTCTCATAATAGACGTTTGGTAATTGTACGTATATAAATTTTAGAAATATAATTATGAAATATTTTTGTAGGATATTTTATAATATTAGTTTTTACAACTATAATAGGTTTTTATATGTTTTTGTAGTTAATTCCAAAGATAGCCCTTGTGGTTTATTGAATGTAACACCTTTGAATATTAACGTAAAATTATATAAGGGTATATTAGTCATTTTACACTGATTTAACAGAGAAATTAAGGGCAGTTAGCCTTAAAACCGAAATGTGTTACAAAATCAAAACCATATAACTAGACCTGTTAAAAAAATAAGTTAGTACTCAAAGGTGTTATATTCAATAAACCATAAGTATCATCTATGTAATTAACTTAAAAATATATTTATATACCCTTAAAATTTATATACCCTTAAAATGAAAGGTCGGTGCAGAAGAGACAAAAAAAATTCTGTGTGCTGCTTTTTCAAAACTTCTGCGACCTTCTCAATGTTTCTTTGTTTTGCATAAAATTCTCAATGCTTTCTTTTTTCTGCAACCTTCTCAATACTTTCTTTCAAAATTTTACAATCGTCATAGACGACCAAGTAGAGTGGCGGTGTGGTTCGATCATGTTCATCACTAACAATTTACGAGATTACCGGAGGGGCAGCAATCCGTTATGGCGGACAAGGGGGTGGTGAGACGATTCACAACGCCGACAGGTATGTGTTATTAATTTGAAATGAATAAGTTTGTAGGTATCGATTAGGGTCTTGGGTACTAAGTATTGTTGCAACAAATTTGGGGGGAAGGCGGCGATTAGGGCTCCTACGAGTAGAATATGGCTGCTGACAAGTCAAATGGAGTAGTTGACCTCCGCCGATGTACATGGTTGCTCGGATCAGTAGAATCAAAGGTTAATCAGTGTCGGAAAAAGGAGGCTCAGAAGTCGGAGAAGCATGTAATATTTGAATCTGCCCCACTGTACAAAAGTATTGTTTATAATTTATGCTAATGTACATAATATATTGTTGTTGATGATGTACTCAGGTTTTAACCCACATGTGCCTTCACTTTGTCTTCAAAATAAAGAGATAGAGTGATTGGGAGAAAGAGAGGGAATGACAGAGGAGGTGGACTGGAGGCAACGCCTACCAGCGAACGCGGAATAAGGGCAACATCAGGTAGCGATTGACGTACTCCAGTCGGCAGTAGATCCATATATGGACAACAAATTTTCAAGCGCTTTTCATTTATGTTTAGGATGATGCAAATCAAAAAAGGTAAATTTGATTTTGTTGTTCGTTCATATTATGTTGTCCCAAATTTGATGGCTTTTCAATTTCATGTAGTTGGAAACTCTAGCTACTAAGACCTCATAATTCTTTCAAGAAGATGGTAACTTCTCATGTATTTTTTTTTTCATTTCTAATGTGCTTTTATATTTTAGCAAACTGAATTCTAATGTTTTGGAATGTGATAGTGGATTTTGGGATGAAATAACTAGCAATGCATATGATTAGTAAACCGGCAATGCAAATGATATGTGGTGATTGTATAACGGGGCTTGATAAAGAATTATGGATATAATCATTTCTTAATTTTGTTTCGTTTCATGGCGTTTAGTTTCGAAATGACCAAGGAGGTAATATTCATGCTGTTGATTTACAGGTTTGCTATTGCTTAAAGATTCTGTTACAAAATATTTGTAAACATGTCGGTCAATTTTTTGTAAGAATGATTTTTCCTGTGATTACAACCCTTAAAGAATGCAGTTCAAAGTTACTATACATTAAGATTCTTGCTTAATCCATTGTGAACTCTTCTAACAAGTAAGTGATTATCAAGTTAAATTGATGTGTACGAGATCGACTCTAGACATGTTTTTGTGCTTGCTACATGCTTTTGTTCTTTGTATTTACCTATGGGTTAAAGGTTTGGTTTGGTTTGGGTTGTATGCTAATTTAGGTTGCTAGATTTTTGATCCGTTTGGTTTTATTCTGCCTTTAGGAAAACTTTTTATGTTGTTATATTTAGCTTAGTCTGGGTATTGTTGAAATTGGCATTGCCCCTATATAAATATCTTCAACCTTTAAAGGACCTAAGACTTTCAATTCGCAGTCATTAACCTTTGAGGAAAGAAAGGTCGACCCGCTCCACCTCCAAGTACACATGCATCAAAGCCAGACCTAAAAACAAATAGCCAATTACAAATCTCCTCGGGTACGTTATGTGAATGATACATTTTGACCAATACAATACGATATATTTTGACCAATACAATACATTTTTACTAACAACAAACACTCCTCTGTTTTTCCAGATGCAAGTGATGACCCGTCACCAAAAGAAAACTTTTTTGGGAAGGATTTCACACCCCTAATGTTGTACCGGTCTGACATGGGTGACATACACCTGCATATTAAGCTTTGTGCATGTTCAACCGACTTATATACATGTTTGTATTGTAAGTCGGATAACGGATGTAAGTTGTTTACAAAATGGTGTTATGGTTCATTTTGAACCCAATTTTCTACACATTGTTCATGATATATATACATAAATAACACCAAAAATCAATTAAACTTAAAAATTGCAACTCCCTACCGCAGTTCTTTAAAGGTGGAAGACATTTTGACTTGGAATAATACGTTTTGATTCGATGGTATTTAATTCGAGTTAGTTTGTGTTTAAACCAACCGCAATGAGGGAGGGACTGGTACGTTTTCTTTATCTTTTATTTGGTTCAACTTTTGATATAAATTTTGCTCAAGAACCACATATCTATGTTTCGAATTAGTACACATTTTAACGTAGATTTTTGTGAGATAAAATAGAATATGTTTATTCGACGGTATAAATTATAGTTACTCTATTTCGACGTACATTTAGTTCGGAAAAAGTCAGGTACGCCGCCGCAACGCGCGACGGGTATAAATACTAGTGAATAACAAATACAAATGAGTTGTCTATGAGCAGTCAGCCTATTAACCGAACAATACACCGTTTTCACGATGTAAGAGCATTCACATCTATGTCATCAAATTTTGTGTGTGGTGTTTTTAAAATATAAAAAGTATAAAAAGTGGTTGTGAGTGGAAGAGAGAGAAAATGTTACTGTTCATCTGTATATTTGGGGGACGCTGTTCACCCCCTATAATTTTTAATATATTTTGAAAGTGCTTGTGAGTGGAGGAGAGAGAAAATGTAATGATAAAAGTATAAAAAATATTATTTAATTGAAAATGAGAGAGAAAATGTTGTGTTTTTTAATGTTGGTGGGATGGATGTGAATCCTCAAAACATATTAGCATGTTTCACGAGGTGTATTTATTGTTGAAAAGAATTTGTACGTACATAGTCAAAAGTAATTATTAATACATTCACACACCATTTATTCATATGGTGGGCATATCAGAACCTCTTCAAATCTTTGTACATACCACTTCCGCCCACAATCAAAGTTCTGCATTAATACATTCATACGTACATTGATACATATCGTGTTTCAATATCTATATATACACACACATTCGAATAAACAATTCCAAGATAACTCAACTCCACTTACAGCCATGTCACATATTTGTTTGAACAACAAAAGTATTATTAGTAAGCTCAATCCTAGCTTTCCCGTTATAAACAGCCTCAAATGGAGGACCCAAACTTCTTGGTCAAGTTCCAATACCATCACTCTCATTTCACCTTCAACCAAGCTCTTTCGAACATCATGTACCGCGATTCACAAAACAAATGACTATGTTACTAGAGATGCAGGAACAACAACACAAGGGGAGACGACGTCAGAGTTGGAGGAGGCGTTACCTAAGGGATGGTTTTGGTTCAGGAAATGGCATTCGGAAGACATGGCTAACGTTTTCTGGTACGCTGTGATTCACGTGTTGGCTGTTTGTGCACCTTTTATGTTCACCTGGGGGGCGTTCTGGGTGGCTACGGGCTTGAGTTTCTTGACCGGGTTTGGGGTCACCCTTGGTTACCATAGACTACTTTGCCACAGAAGTTTCAAGGTCCCAAATTGGCTCGAGTATTTCTTTGTCTATTGCGGTGCTCATGCCTTCCAGGTACCATGCCTATATAAATCTCTAAATACAACAACAACAACCATACCCAGTAAATCCCACAAATAGCTGAACTATTGGTAGGGTCTGGGGGAGGTGGGATGTAGGCAGACCTTGCCTCTATCCTCAGAATAGAGAGGCTGCTTCCTGAGAGACCCCCGGCTCAAAAACAACAAACAACCATATAGACAAAAGAGAGATAAGTATATAGCGTAGCAGTAATCAGATATATTATCAACAAATAACATGTAGTCATAGATACAAGAAAGTCATCATATATGAGGTCTACCTAAAGTGAGAAAGAAATCTATCCCCCCCCCCCCCCCCCCCCCCCAAGACAAAGGTAGGACACGTCCATACCCTCCCCTACAAGTCCTTAACCTTAATCCTACGTCTCCATGAACTCCTATCCTGAACCATGTCCTCGGAGAGGTGCAACTCTACCAAATCTTATAGTAATGACAAGGTGTCATCGGCATAGCATCCTTTTGCGCGATGACATGTCGATACAAATTGGTTCAATTTTTTGGGTTTTCGGACCCTGTTGTGATGACACCTCGTGACAAATCGTTAGGCGGGATTAGAAAAGAAAAATGCCCTCCATTTAGTATCTTTGTCGTCGTGATAACTACAGTTAATTTTTTTTTGAGACTATTTATCTTTGTCGTCATGATTTTAGTTATTAGTTTTCTCCAATTGAAACTGCAGAAAGATCCATTGTTCTATGTGAATACACACAAGAATCACCACAAGTACGCTGATACAGATAGGGATCCAGTTGCACCAACCCACGGTTTTTGGTACTGTAATATGGGCTGGTTCTGTAACAACCATCACATTGCTGCAAAGGTGATTTCCAGATGCATTATATATATAGACAATTTACATGTTATTTATATCTTGCCCCTTAATATATAGTGTGGAGAATCAAAAGGTGGAGAATACTCTAAGGTACCGGAGCTAAAGGCACAGTGGTTCTATAGGTTTCTTCATGACACATATTATTGGCATCCAACTGCACTTGCAGCATTATTATATCTCCATGGAGGCCTTTCATACTTGGCTTGGGGAATGGTATGTATTTAATTAGTAACTGATAAAAGTATTTAAGGGATTTTCGTTCGACCGTTTAAGTTTTATAGAACGAATATTCATGTGTTTAAATTCCTGTAGGGAATGAGAGGTGTGGCAGTTCATCATTTTGCCTCTCTTGCAACGTTTGTTAGCCATATATGGGGCGATAGACCATGGAACACCTCAGATACTTCCACCAATAATTGGTAAGTTTGGCTGTAATATACATAAAGAAATCAATACAAAAAAAGTTGGGTTGTGTATGTATTTAGATAACCGATAACATGGATCATTGAAACAGGTGGGTCGCCATGTTAACATTGGGAGAGGGTTGGCATAACAATCACCATGCTTTTCCAAGATCCGCTCGACATGGATTTGAGTGGTGGCAATTTGACTTGACATGGGAATTGATCAAGTTTCTCAAGTTGGTTGGACTGGCAAGAGATGTCAAGTTACCAACAGAGGCTGAAAAAAGGAGAATGTCAGTAAAATTAATAATAAAAGGGAAAGTAGAGTAGAACATAAACATTATGTGACAGAGGCATAGATAGTCATACATGGGTGAACAAACTTCATATGGTTTATAATCAAGTATTGTTTTACACCAATGCCCATATGGGGTTGCGATTTAGTTTGAATTATTTTTTTGGTAGGCTAAACATACCCCCTCTCTTACTTCTCATACCCTCTCCCTAGAAACATAAAATCAAAACTTGTCACTTCTCCCCTTGAAGAAATATTTTTTTAACAACATAAACAAAACCACTTTATATAATTATTTTTCAAATTAGCCTTCTTTGTTTAGATACACAAAAACAACAATTGAATCCAATAATCATGAACGTAGAACAAGACATGCAAATATGAGATATATATATATATATATATATATAGAGAGAGAGAGAGAGAGAGAGAGGAAGGTTAACGTACATTACGGCTTAACGTACATCACGTACGACAGGTAATTACGCACGTTCATTTTAAAATCACTCACGTTATAATTCAAAAATCCAAAATCACGCATGTTGAAACACAATAATCACGCATATTGAAACCATTAATCACGCATGTTATAGAACAAATCACGCACGTTGTACGTGAAGTACGTTAAGCCGTAATGTACGATATACTTTTTCTATATATATATATATATATATATAAGAAAGAACTCAAAAACAAAAATATATAATATACATGTGATAAGAATTCATACAACATGACACCATGAGTGATATCAAGCTTCTCGTCGATTGTATTGAGATGATTAGGAGCAAGGTCTTTGTCTAATATCACTTTTATCTATTATGCCAAATTGTTAACGGTCTCATTTAATTGTTTATATCTGCTAATTAAAATGTTAAATAAAATATAGATTTTTATTCTTTCTAAAAGAAAACTAAAACTTATGTAAATACCTCGCATATAGTTGGTAGAATATACATATAGTCTTCTTTCTTCTTTTCTTTTTTGTCTCCATTCGAGAATCCCATCAATGCTAAAAGAAAAAAAAAAAAAAACTGTAAATATCAAGCTTTTCAAACTAACAAATAAATTATAAACAACTTTAAAAAAAATAATGTTTTCTTAAATAAGCAAAAAAATATTTAAATAGTAAGAAACTTTTTTCAAAACTTAAAAAAAAGTAACGTAAAAGAAATTCTTTAAATTAAAAAAACATATTTAAGAAAAAGTTATCTAAAATATAAAATAAAAGTCTTTAATAAAATAACAATATAAGATAAAACATAACAAAAGAAACAAAAAGGTTATAATTGTATTACTTTCAAACTTAAGGGGTGGGGTATATTCGGTAAAAATAAAGGGTAAGGGGGTACGTTTAGTTGCCCCCTTTTTTTGAACGGCCAACATAATCAATTCAGAGTACTCTCGGGGCATCCACTGGACCAAACCACTACTACAAAATGGAGTATTAGACGATGTTGAAGTTTTATTTTAGACGGGGTTAAAGCAATAATACCGTCTTAAAATCAATATCCATATGACCATTGTGCTGTTTTGATTAAAATATTCAAGAAAATTTAAAAAAACCACGTCTAATGTTTAAACACCGTCTTATACTATTTTATGCAATCTTTAGACGGTGTTGTCTTGAACACCGTCTTATAAACAAAATGATCCAACGGTTGGAGTTATATCTTGATATATCCCCCCTAACATCAACAAAACCCTTAGGCGGCCTTTGCTTCCCACTTTCCCCCCAAATCGCACAAGCCTAAGAAGACCAGCACCGTTGCCTGCGTTTGAGACGACCTGAGAGGCACGACCACTGCTTGCTTCTGAGCTTCGACGGTTCTCTCCTATTTTTGTCCGGATTTCAAGGGTACATTCAAGTTTTCCTATTTTTATTGATTGTTAGTCAACATGTGTTTAATTCGAAGAGTTTTTGATTGTTTTTGTATGTTTATCGATTCGTAAACTGTTGTTTCTTATTTCGTTTGATCTTATAGATTGTTTGAAGTGTTGATTTTCATTTTGATAGGGTTTTTTGTGTTGAATTGTACATAGAAAGTGGAATTGAATTGTGTTTTATTCAATTAGGTTTACTATGAGTTGAATTAGTGATTTAGTTCTTAGATCTGGAGATATGTGGTTGGTGAATTATTGTTGGAAAGTGAAGGAGTTGATATGGTAATTAGGGATTGTGAATTGTGATATATGTGTTGTGAGGGTTTTAACATTTTTTTTTTGCTTTTTAGGGGTTCGGTTTCGTGGAGAGTTTGGTATGGGTAAGGTGGAGTTGCAAGAATTTTGCATTGAGAATAAGCAGTCAGGAGTTGCATCAAGCTCTTCGATTTTGGAAGGAAGTAGTAGCATTGTGTTACATAAGTCTCCCGACCGCCACGTCACCGTCTCATCGGTATGATTCTGTGTATCCACTTTTTTTATATCTATAATTGAACTGCATTTGTGTGGTGTGCCTTTGATGCAAAAGATTATAGCATATAACTTGTTCTGTATCTTATGATATAAACTTTTGATGAGTTATGTGGCAAGTGAAGCCATATACTAAAGTTTTTGATGTGTACAATGAATTTACTTCAATGTTGGTGCATGATTTATGTACTTGCATTATTGTATATCCTTTAGATTTTAGATTTGTTATTGCAATTTATGTATGCTTTGTCACTTAAATTCTTGTTGGACCGTTGTTGAGACCCTAAACGTCAGTTTAAGCAGTTCATCTTAGTTTACAGAGGCGGAATCAAAGTAAACCAAGTCACAACAGCTTGTATCCTTTTAACTTCCTTTCTATTACTGATTGCAAGGCTTTACAAGTGTTTCTAACAAAATTTTGGCAGAACCTCGTCTCACAAGCAATGATCACTGTTCGTTTCAAATGACACGCACATCAACTATTTATAGTGTTGCCTGTTCGCTTGAGATGACACATTGTAGCTTCAAGCGAACACACATGATCTAGTTTCAAGCAAACATGCAAGAACCTGTTTCAAGCGATCTAGACTTTATTGGATTCGCTTGAACATGACATGTTGTCATTTCAAGCGAACTCACCTATATAACACATATACAAACCCTAATTACATCCTATCTAGATCTAAGACTTGATTAAGACATAGTCAGCAGACATTCAGTGTACCAACAATTCTTTTCTTCAGTTGTTACAACCCTTGAGTTTCTTGAACCGATAGTGTGATTTTGGAATTACAGGAGAACTGGACCGATTAGAAGAGCAAAGGGGGGTTGGACCCCAGAGGAGGTATGCAGTTTGTTTGAAGTACACTAATATGAAGTTTTTCATATACAAATGATAGATGGACTTGGGTTTATAATAAACAAACATTTAATGATGTTTTTCAGTAAAATAATAGCATGTTGGGTGGTAGTTTTGTTTTTTAATGTTTCTTTGATATTTCATAGGATGAGACTCTAAAAAAGGTCGTTGAGCTTTAAATCAATTATAAATGTTGTTGTTTTGCAGCTGAGTATTTTCCTGATAGATCAGAAGTCCAATGTCTGCATCACTAGCAAAAGGTTCTTAATCCTGAACTCATTAAAGGTCCATGGACTCATGAGGTTTGCACCACATCCCCTCCCACTCTTTCACACATTCGATTGAAACAATTAAAACGGCTTTCATGGATTCTTTTTTTGTTTGTTTGCTGTAGGAGGATGAAAAAATTGTTGAGCTGGTGAAAAGATATGGGCCCACAAAATGGTCTCTCATAGCAAAGTCTCTTCCCGGTCGTATTGGGAAACCGTGTCGTGACAGGTACATTCATTCACTTACTTACACGTTTGATTTCGTTTACTTGCGTTTACATTATCTCTAAAGACAGACTACGTAATCCTCCAGGTGGCATAATCATTTGAATCCAGATATAAAAAGGGATGCTTGGACCCTGTAAGAAGAGTATGCCCTCATGAATGCACACCGTGTGCATGGAAATAAATGGGCCGAAATTGCAAAGGCATTGCCTGGAAGGTTGTTTTTTTAACTCATCCCGTGTTTGTAGTTCTACAATTTTTTATTATTATTATTTTTATCAAAATACATTACGAAAATTCGGTGGTGGCGAAGGATGGGTCGAGTAATAAATTAGTTTAGAAGGTTTTAGCCGCAGGGGTGTGCAATGGGAATGAGTGTGCCATTTGTGTCTTTAGAAAAGGATGAGTTTAAGCAAGTTTATGGTGGAAGTATTAGGGATTTTTTTATGTTTATTTTAATTACTTTTACTAGTTTAATTACTTTATGTTCTGTGTTAATAGGTGGTGGTTATTATGGAATAGGAGTTTCGAGTCATAGTTTCGGGTGGGAGACCACTGCTTCTGAGCTTGGACGGTATTTGAGTTCAAGTTATCCGACTAAGTTTGGAAAGTATTTGACTAAGTATCTGATGAAGAAGCGGATGATGACACGGATAAGACGTACAATTATTACATTTTATATGTTAGGTAGTTTTATGACATGTTTGTGAATTGTGACTTAAAACGAACCTGGATTGTGACGTTTGTGACGTTTATGCTTATGTTTTTTTGAAAGGAAACCATTTATGCTTATTAGTTTATGTTTATTTAGTTTTTGTGTGTTGTGAACCAGAAATTGACAGGTTTGTATTGAAAAAACAAGAAAAACAAAAAAAAAGAACTTTTTTTAAGCATCAGCGACGACAGGGAAATAGTGACGATTGTGACGACAGGATAACAGCGACGATTTATATCATAATATCAAAAGACGGTGTTCATCTAGTTTATCAAATTGAACGCCAAAAGACAGTGTTCATTAAGTTTAAGCCCCGGTGTTCAAATTGAACACCGTCTAATAAGACTTGATTTTAAACCGGTGTACTTTAAGACGGTGTTGAAAACACCGTCTTAAAACCCATATCACCCCGTCTAAAGCTCTATTTTGTAGTAGTGAACGGAGTACTCCGAAAAAAAAATTCTAGGAAAAACCCGGTAACCCATGCACGGAAAGAACTAAATATATATAACGTTGCTGGTTAATTTTATGGGTTATCTGCGTCAACTCATGCACGGAAATATAACACAGTCATATTGTACAATTGTGCACGTATACTATTTATAGTAGTATGATAAGAATCATTACAGAACACTAATTATTGTTAGAACAAAAATAACAACTCTAAATCACTAAATTTTGGGATTTAAGGTTCATATTCTTTAAATTTTATGTTTCTTACATTCATATGTGTATTATATATACATAAAAAACCATATATTTTTACCTACACATAGCCTACATACATGTTGGAAATTTAACATACACATAACCTACATATGTGTAGGTTATATAAAAATTGTGTTATGAATATATTTATTACTAGGTTAATGCCCGCGTAATACGCGGGTTCAACCAAAACCATATTATTTACTTTGAAATGTAATATTCTGTACAAACGTATACATTGGAAGAAACAAACAGAAAATTATTAAATCCCGGAAAAACTTCCTTGTAGACAACATTTGTTGTCTTATTGGTTACATTCTCAACTTTTTCTAATATAACCAACTTGACGCCGACTCTGCTTCTCGGGTTGAAGAAAATTATTTAGATAAACGTTAACTGGATAAATAAAATAAAATAGAAACAAAACGCCATGTTACATAAATTAGTGACATAATGGATGCAAACGCACTAAATAGAACATTTGTTACATAAACTATGAACCTTTGTTATATGCAACATCAGAAATAATTTTCAAACGAAAAAAAAGTTTACCAAAAAATAATAATGCAATTCTACTTCATGAATAATTGAGAAGGTAAATATTACTGCGAAAATGTTTACCTAAAAATAATAATGCAATTATACTAAAAAGGGAGTTTAAATGGTTGTAAAGACTGAGCATACTTTGGATTGACTTTTAACCATTTGACCTAGAGGTGGTAAAATGGGCGGGTTGGGTTGGGTTGGTTATTAGGTCAAGTTGGGTTTGGGTCAAAATGGGTTTAAGTTATGATGGGCCAATTAAAAAAAAGTCAGAATGAGTTTAGGTTAGAATAAGTTTGGATTAAAATGGCCCAAGATTGTCAGGCATATTCCCACCTAACAATTTTGAGGATGTGAACTTGAGCATAGTTAGGGCAACCTTTAAACCCTTTGGTATGTTCCATTTTTTACTTTTTATTTTTGTATGAATTGATTATAATAAACATGAATCAACATATCATTATTATAATGAAAATTTGAATCAAATATGTTTGCCTTCAAAATATAATCTCATTTGTTATCCAAAATAAATATAAATAATAAGAAAACCTCTTCATTGTCCTAAGTTATTGATTAAATTCCAATTTTAATTCTAATCATAGTTCAAAGCAAAAGATATCTGATTCATATCTTTTTTGGCTCTACATTTCTTTCTAACCTATAACAATATCCAAACCACTTACAAACCAAACACACCCTAAGTAACATTTCAGTGTAATTACTAATTAGCCCATTAACTCACAACAAAATACGATACTTAAATAAGATAAGTGAATGCATGAAGAAAAAAGATTATATCAAGCCACTCATAAAAAAACTTTTTCTTAACAACAGTTATAGTAGTTAAAGATGCATCTAATGCACTGTCAAATGAATCCAGTTGACAAGGATTATCTAATGCACTGTCATATGAATCCAGTTGATAAAAAAATTAAAGAATAGACACAATTGTTGCAAGTATAGGTGGCAAAATAGGGGGTGGGTGTGTCAAGTCAAAACAGTTCATTGTTACGTTGGTCACATGGAATCGGGTTGACCCGAATCCCTTTTACTCCAACACAATTATCTTTTATTTTGGCCCGTTACCCAACACATCAATTTTGCAATGTTTATAAGAAGTTAAAAGACTTATTTTTTATGTAATCAATAGCTTATATAATATAATATAACATACCAGCTCAAGTTACGCTCAAGAATAAGCCTTAACCCGTACAGTATACTGATCTTTGTGGTTACTCCAGCTACGCCCAAGCTCGCTTATCTCTTTTAGTTTGTATCTAACCTCCCAACTTAGTTGTGAGCTTGCTTATTTTTTTATTACACTTACTCTACAACCAACTTCAATAAGAAAGAAGGCACCCCAAAGTAAATTATGTGTGCAGATGGAAAAATTAGGATCCAGCCTCCATTTATATCCTTTCATCTCATGAAGCAAATCCTTGCCTGCATATTCTACCTTCTTGATTTAATTCTCTCAGTCCATTTTCCACTTTACGAATTCACACTACACCTATTAATTCCAAACCCCAAGAAAAGAAGTAACACTATGCCAAACGAATAAACACGAAAAGAAATATATCGAACTGAAAATCACTGGTAACAGACCGCCCGTACATTCTAGCCCGATTAAACGCGCACCAAGACACACACAAGTACCAGCCCCTCACGCCCCTATGGTTAGCATATCTACACCAAAAAAGCATAAGGCATAAAAATTATATCCCACACCCCCACCCAGTGTGTAGCGATAAAGCTAACCTGTGTTGAATGCTCAAAATTATTGAAAACAAAAACCCCAAATTGAAATTCAACCGAAAAGAATAAACATGAAACGACAATGAAATACCACTCACGCTAGTATCCATACAGAGAAACATTAACACGGTATTATCCCCATACACACGCGCCAATGCCTAGCAGTACATACAGATGAAAAAACATCTTTAACTTTAAAGCTGCAACACCTACCAATACATACAGAGGAAACCATAGGCGATTGGGTAACCAAAAAGCATATGTACCTGAACAAAAAAAAAATTATATAAATAGGAAATTGAGCAAGTATTCTTTTTACATTTTATTTACCAATGAAAAATATAATCATTAAAGAATATAAAATATTGGTTTCCAAGCAATTTAAAGGAAAGTGTGTATGCAACCAAATGTCTAAATGAATCACAAAACCAAAATAACGCAATAATAAACTTCTAAGCATGTTTAATCTTAACAAATTTTAATAAAGAGCCCGCATTATGAATAAACGTAGCAAAAATGAAAGGACCTTGATGAGATAAACAAATCATCCCTTTTACCTGGTTCATTAGATGTAACACGATTTGTTGCGGATGTGACTATATCTTTACCAAATACATCATTAGGTTGGATGGAAACCTCATTAGTAAAAGGGAACTTGCGACTCCATTTTCATGTATTGTTCTCATGTTCCCATGAACTGCAATTTCATGTATAGTTGCTAAACCCCTGTTGACTCATCCTCGCATCTCATTAACAACGATAAGAATTGGAGACACAAGCCTGCAAGTAGTCCTTATTTAATCAAATTAAACTAAAAACATGACTAATTGAAGTGAAAAAAAACACACACCTATTGAAACAAAGAGGAGAGAAATCAGACAAAGCAGGTTGTGACTTTGAGGGTTTATCTTGTTGTTCATTAAACCGTTTGATCCTTCCTGTCATTGTTCTTAATCGCTCTACAAACAAAGCTGGTTCTTCAATCCTAACAAAATTATTAAACACTAAATAATAGGGTTAATAGTTGATTGAAGGATTCAAAAAACCCAATTCGCACATCAGGTTATTTCTTTTTTCATAGGCCCAAAAAAAAAACAGATACAAAACATACATCACCTTCAAATAGCTATTGATATGTTCTTCAAAACTGTAACACCGCAAACAAAACATCTAATTTCTTTGTAATTTGCTTGAAAAGCACAACTTTTTTAACAGTTAATAAAACTGAAATATGAAGTAATAAGAGAAAAATGGAATATTATTTATACACTTCTTTCACACTTTCTTATGGTTCTCAGACCGATCACACATTTTACACAACTTTTTTGCTTTCAAGTAGTCATATGATCATTAGCACACTTGTAGCACACCGTTAAAGGGTCATAAACTCAACTAACCATTTGACTTAACTTTTTGTAAAAATTAATTACCTGATCAATGAACCTGTACTTGTTCTTAATTTTTGTAGAAAACTTTGCATCTTCTCTTGCTGGTATGATTCGATTCAAAACCTACAATCATTTCCAAAAGAGTAAATTTCAAAGTTCGTCCTTTATGTATGTCTAATATATCAAAGTATGTCCTTTATCTTTAATATCTTCAAGAAACATACTTGATGTTTGCAAATCCTTACAAGTTATGTCCTTTAGCCCTAACTAGGTTAATTTTTACAGTTAAGTATGACCAAATGGACCCTACATAAGGGTATTTTGGTCATTTACTTTATTTACTCAAATTAATAAATATAAAAAGTAATAAATAAAACAATTAAAATATATTATATATATTTACGTATATAGTTATATACACACTTTACCAACCAGACTCCCTCTCTCTTTAAACTCTCTCCCTGCCCCACTCTCTCTCTAACTTCTGGTGACACCACCATCTACCACCATCTCCCGGCCACCACTCCTACCCCACCCAACTATTTGAGCATTCCCCGACAAGCACCCATAACCCTCACCCTCCCTCTGTCGCTCCTTCTCCGGCGACCACACTCACACCCGATCCTCCTCTGTCTCCCGATATCGTCGCCCACACACACCCACACCCCCCTACTGAGCAGATCAGACAGATCGAAGAGAGAGAGAGAGACGGAGAAGAAGAAAGGAGTCGATCCCCTCCTTTTACGGCAACAGTGGCAGCGCCCCCCCTCGTTTTCCGATATCGATGGCAAGATACACAACTCAACCTATACCCGATGAATAACTCCTCAAACCAATCGAAATCTAAGCAGATTATCGGCTACAATCAACAGCCATTATTTATGCAGCGGTGGTGGGGGTTTTGCAGCAGGAGTGGAGGTGCGGTGAAAAGGTTTGTGCAGCGGTGATGGGGGTTTTATAGCAGGAGTGGAGGTGCGTGGTGGAGGTGTTGACGGTGGTGGAGGTGGTGTTGGTGGTTGCAGGTGGGGTGTGGTGGCAGGTGGGTGTTGGTGGATGGTGGTGTTGGTGGTTGCAGGTGGGGTGTGGTGGTCATTCATCTCTTAGATCTGGAAGGAGGAGGCTGCTGGTTGTTGATTTTAGGTGTTCGGTGTGGGGTTCAGGTGAGGGTGTGGTGGGAGGATGACAAAGACGGGCCATGGCCGGAGTTATAAAGTCTCCGGCGAGTCGGATCGAGTCACAGAAGGTCGGGATTTTGCTAATGTTCGATTGTTGCTTCTGGATTTTGGTTGTAATGTTTTGATTTTTTCTTCTGGATTTTGGTTCTAGTGATTCATGTCTAGATTTTGGTTATAATGTCTTGATTTCTGCTTCTGGGTTTCAATTCCTGATTATGGATTTTGGCTTTAATGTTTTGATATCGGATTTGGTTAGAATGGTGGCTGGTGGGGGTGTCTGGCGGTGGTCGTGGTGGTGGCTGGTGGGGGTGTCTGGTGGAGGTAATGGTGGTGGCTGGTGGAGGTGATGGCAGAGAGAGAGAGAGTGTTTGTGTCTGGTGGAGGAGAGGAGGTATATTGTTTTATATAAATAAATGGTAAAATGTCCAAAATACCCTTATGTATGATACACTTTGTCTGATTTAACCATGAAAAGTAACTGGATTAGGACTAAAGGACGGAACATGTAAGGATTTGCTAGCATTAAGTATGTTTCTTGAAGATATTAAAGATAAAGGACATACTTTGATATATTAGACATACATAAAGGACGAACTTTGAAATTTACTCTTTCCAAAATCAAACGAAAACGCCACTGAAATTGAAAATATCCAGATCCAGGTCATACAATTCAAAAAATTGCAATGAACAACTTACCTTCATCATCACTGATTGAACAATCGTTGATATCAACATCGATGTACTTGCTCTAGTCAGTGTGTTTGTTAATAAGAACCAGACCATAAGTCACCTAGCACACAAAAATCATAAGGTCGAAAATATATATTATTAAATCAAGATCCATTCAGCCCTAATCTAAGAACCAAAACCCCGCACAATATAAGTAATCACGACCTTAAATAAGCCCCAATTAGAAAACCGAAGACTGAAAATCTAACAGTTGATTTAAATGAAAACATAAATTAAAACTAAAAACCATTTAATCTTACCAATCGAATAAATATAGCCTCTGTTAGTGATTTAGGGTTCGGTGACGTCAACACTCGGCACCACCATCACCAACGTTGATTACGGCGTTCACACATAACAAAGACTTCGTTGCCGTCATCTGCTTCCAGAATCAGATTCAAGGAAAAGGAAATCAGATTCAATAAAAATGAAATCATATTCAAAAAATAAAAACATCATATTCAAGAAGAAACAAAAGATCGATTAGATGAAAAAGTTTGGGTTTTTAAAAAACCTTAATCGATGAACCAATATATGTTAAATCAACGTTAGGGTTTCAAGAATAATCTATTACAGTTCGTATAAAGATTATCGACTGAAAAAATGAATAAAAATTGGAGAATCTAACCTTCTTGCTTGCGAATTGTGATATGAACCATGGTAATGAAACATTTGATTATCCAGACAGATGAATGATCGATGATGGAGAAACCCTAGATCTCTAAAGAACGAAGATTGAGAGAGAGAGAGAGAGAGTATAAAAGAAACTTCCATTATACGATTCTCTAATACTCGCACCAGACTTTCACAGAGGGTGTATGATAGATTTTGAGAGAATGAGAGAATGAGAAAGAGTATAGCGTATTAGAGAAGCTTCTCAATCCTGACCTTAGAGCAATGCCACATGTCCTCCCATTTGAGATATGCCACATGTATGCTTATGTGGCTACTTATTTGACATCAACCATAGGGTGACATGTGTCCCCCAATGGTTTGCTTTATTAAAGATATAGATTAATGTGGTTATCAACACCATAGATTAGGCTTGTTCCATAAGATTTCCTCTATTATATATAGTCTCTTGTATCTCTTGTAATATACACCTCAATCAATAAGATCAATCTCTTTCTCCATATTGTTCTTTATATTCCTTTTGCTATTAGGCTAGTTTCACAACACGTTATCAGTACGAAAGTGGTCTAACCAAAAAATTTGATCTCCTTCCATGGTTTCTTGTAAACATCAGCCGGACAAAGCAATAGTCACATCTAATGCAACGGACTACATGCTCAACATATCTTTGCTCGTTTTCAACCGGCACTTTTTTTATTGCAAAATCAGGTATCGAATACTACCGTCTATTGTTCATAAAACAAGTGGTTATATATATTTTTTTTTGTTTGATGTTACTAACCACATTACCCATGATAAAATGATAAAATAATCGATTCAACTCATTATTTAAACTAACATGATTTTATTAAAGAATTTTTTTAACAGAAAACATTCATTCTTCGAATTACATAAATTCATGATACGCATAAGCTTTGGAAATTACAAATACAATTTTGGTATTATTCTCTTCCGGTATGGATACGTAACAAAAAATTTTAATAGGGGAAGGTTCAAATGAAAACCACTAGTTATTGTGAAAACTCGAAAACTAATTAAAAAAGCCAAAAAAACAAACCAATTTTTTTTTTGCATACCAATTTTCGCCACTTTTAGTATATAAAAAAATTAAATTTTTTTTTGTAGTGCACATGTGTAATACTACACATGTGTAGTACACATACACATGTGTAATACAATTTTATTTTTTTTTTCGAAAAAAAGTTTTTTTTATATAAAAAAACCTGAGATTTTTTATAAAAAAATTGAAAAAAAAAATTGGTGTGTTTTTTAGGCTTTTTTTAGTTAGTTTTCGAGTTTTCACAATAAAAGTGGTTTTCATTTGAACCATCCCCAAATTTTAATTTACTTTATCTTTAATTATTAAAAAGTGAATTTGTATGTGTTTTTATGGATTCATAATATCAGTGTTTTAGGAATCATGTTTATTATCTTGAACCCGTAATTTTAGATGAGATGCTCACAATTTTATACAATGTTTTATTTTCCTATTCATTAAATAATTTTATTATGTGAATTATGAAGTTAGGGAGATAAGTATGATTAATCAATTAATCATTGTGTATTATCAGTTGAAAAATCACGGTAGAACTCCTGTGCACATTGATACACATTGTTGGGATTAATATGTTGATTATTTTGCAAATGAAACTTACCCATGTTAAAGCCGGGCTCACAACCATTTTAATTTGTTTTTTTTTCTTTATTTTTGGTTTGCTATATTAAAACCATTATATACTTAAACACTTTCCGTAATCTGGTATTTAAATTTGTGATTTTAGTCACAAAAGTACATGATATTATGAACAGGATCATTATTCATTTCTATATTTTATTTTATTTTGACGTTTAACTATTTTAGTTATATATTAACTAGTCTAAAGTATCATATATATAAAACTTTTAGAGTTTGATTTTATGTTTTCTTTTTATCAAGAATGTTCATATAAGGTGACCTTTAATTGATAAAATAAATCAAGAGAATAAAATATCTTGTAAAATATTATTTTTAATGTTGGTATGATCACATATTTAATATTTATAATTATGATTATGATTATGATTTATGGGTTTTTTTATTCACCTGCTATAAAATTTTCTTAAATTATTCTAATAATGTGAAAAAGTTACCACTCTTGTATGAAGGTTGTTTTAAAACAAAATCCTTAAAATTAATATTTCAATATTGATGATTAGTAAAACATAAGTTTATGATGTTATTTTTATTTGAAATCACTAGTAGATTTAACTGTGAAGGAAGCTCAGCAATAAAATATTGACAATAACATGGTTAAACTTTCTCAAGATATTTGTCGAAGATAAGATGAATACAAATTTTGGATTACTTTTTATTGTGTTTTTGATTATCCATGTTAATATTTTAATTTCATTTATTAATTGTATACGTTTTTAATACTTGAAGGGGTTGTGTGAAAAAATACATATTAAGTTAACATTAAGTTTTTCTAGATAGTTTTAACTAACATTTTTTTTATCATAGACCAAGAGGAGTTTATTTGATCATATATATTTGTTTATTATGGATGCCTTAAAGAGATATTTGGGTGTATGATATACTTGTGATTGTATATAGTGTGATAGGATAACATATATTTATATTGTGATAGCATAATATATATTTGTAAGTTCTAACACATGAAAACGGGTTATAAAGTTTTATTATAACTCGCTTTATATGGTGACATATTATAACACTATGTATTGTACTTTTTGACTTTACGTATACATTGCATTATGTATGTTATTATATATTTTTGCATAGAAAATATTGAATTGAACAACACCAAAGTTGTGTTTTATATTGATAAGAAAACACAACTTTGGTGTTGTTCAATTCAATATTTTCTATGCAAAAATATATAATAACATACATAATGCAATGTATACGTAAAGTCAAAAAGTACAATACATAGTGTTATAATATGTCACCATATAAAGCGAGTTATAATAAAACTTTATAACCCGTTTTCATGTGTTAGAACTTACAAATATATATTATGCTATCACATTATAAATATATGTTATCCTATCACACTATATACAATCACAAGTATATCATACACCCAAATATCTCTTTAAGGCATCCATAATAAACAAATATATATGATCAAATAAACTCCTCTTGGTCTATGATAAAAAAATGTTAGTTCAAACTATCTAGAAAAACTTAATGTTAACTTAATATCATGAAAAGTATAAATACGCTTACATTTGACATCCAAAGTGTTATACTCTTTGTATTTCATTATCAAAGGTTGTAAGATGTAAGCCCGATAATATTATATGAATCGAACATTTAGTTACTTCTCAATTAATCTTATGTGAAGAGAAGATTGTTTGTATAAAAGAATCGGATAAAATAATTTGCATTTGTCACACATGTGATATGCTCCTGGGTATCTTTTAGCGAGTATGAAAAGTCTGAGATAATTTCATATGGGTGTGAGTGTGACCGAGTAAATAATAAAAAGCTATGAAGCTTGTTTTGATTCTACTACATTCCCTTAAGTGAATGTGATTATATATTAACCGGTGTAAAGATACTCATCATGGACATATTTATAATAATGATTATGTTGATAATGAGATCGACCACCTTAAGTGGAAAATTAAGAGAGAAATTTTGTGATAATAAAGCATGGAAAGGATGAAAGTGATATAACATAATAGTACGAGATGATAATACATCATTCTTTCATATTTTCGTCCTATAATAAATAAGCATAAGTGAAAGCATTACATATACGATCTTAAACCAAAAGTTTATGGATCATGATTATTTAATTGGCATGACCGGTTCGACCACATCGTGTCAATGATGATGTGAAACGTATTAAAGAACTAGAAGATTCTTCAAGTTGGTAATTAGCATGCAATATTTGCTCTCAAGGGAAGTTAAGTATATGCCAATAAAAGTAAGGTGTGAATCACTAAATATTCTGGAAATGATTAAAGGATATAAATATCCATCACTATACCATTTAGTGTTTTAAATCGACGCATCGTTTAAATGATTATCAAATTCACAACTTTATGTTTGTGTAATTTATGGCTTAGCTAATAAGATGACAAACACAATATTCCAGAGTGCATGTATTTATTAGTAGCGACGATAAGTTTATTTCCCTGTCTATTAATGATTGGCGGAATAAGTGTTAAAATTCCTGTAGATTATGTTCATACATGAATTGCTTTTGTTAAGACAATCACGGAATGTCTACGATTGATAGCAAGGCCAATAATCATGAGAGCAAGTTTATGTTTATATATGAGTACATGTAAATTTACATGCAATAACATTAATTCACATCATGCCAACATGTTTTAATAAATTCTCCCCATTATAGTTGGTTTTTGGTCAGAAACCAAAGATGTCCCTTCTAAGATTTTGGTTGTGCAGTATATATTGAAATTGATCCACCACTACGCAAAAAGATGGAACCTTAAAAGGTGGTTGGGAATATATGATAACGAATAGAGCCTTTCACGAGATATTTATTTACAGCTCAATTAGTTGCTATCCATCTCTGTGACAACTCGAGTTTCCAAGATTTCCATCTTCGCATTAATTGCATGTTAATTGTTTAAGTTGTTTGTTTACACGACTTGTTTGTTTCACAACTGTACACGTTTGTAATATGTTTGGACTCTAATGTATATGTGTTTGCTTGACAAAGAAAACGTTATCGAACTTGGCCCAAACCATAACACATAACGATAATGGATAAACCTTAGATCAGGCCCAAGTCATTGTTCCGATTTACAAATGCATCCGGCCCAATTAACTGTGTGAATTATTATGAGTAGCCGGCTCAAACAATCTATTGTTAGGATTAAAACTTGTAACCGGCCCAAGTCTTTTAAATATACAATTACATGTACGTATATGATCAACAAGGCAAACAAAAAACAAACCCTATTTTCCCCTCACTTGTGGTACGACGGCAGCAGGTCTATACCCCCCTTCACTCGCAATCTGTTCTTCATCAATAACTCTTGATCGGTATGTTTCCTCATGGTACCATGTTAGACGTAGTGATGCTATTTATGCTAGATTTGTGAATGTGTGATCGATACATGTTAGTATATAGTCATGATTATTGTGATTTGGATGGTTTGATGATTTTATTAATTAATAAAAGGCTAATCATATGAGTTCTAGGGAATCGATTAATGTCAGTAGCATATCATGTGCAATAAGTGGGGGTATGATGTGTTGCTTTGGAAACTGTCATGTATATGGGATAATGTGATCGACCATGTATGCCTGATATTGATGATTCAGTTTGCATGTGACTCATTATTCAACATAACCTTAGTCAAACCCACTCAAACTAAATGGTCCAATAACCTCTTGAGGTGATTTACACTTGTCAGCCATTGTTGATTATTTTAATGATGATCTTGTTTTCACAATGAGTTGGTAATTCATATGATTTCGTATGTTAACTGTCATGTATATTGGATGATAAGATCGATCGTTTATGCTTGTTATGATGATTGGTATTATTATTGACTATTTTGTTTGGATACACAACCGAATGATTAATGGTAAAGTGAAACGGGGTAATCGATTAAGGTGTATGCTTGTTATGATGATTGGTATTATTATTGACTATTTTGTTTGGATACACAACCGAATGATTAATGGTAAAGTGAAACGGGGTAATCGATTAAGGTTTCTGGGATGGGTAACTGGTAACAAAGATGAGGTTTAGTCGACGAAATCAAAGGAGACCAACGAAAACACAACACTAGACGAAAACACCTAGTGTTTTCGTCACATGGGGGATTTCGCCCAAGCTTGTGTTTTCGCCATATGCAATTTCGTTGTGTATGTTGACTTAGTAACCCTGTTAAAGTTTATTAACACTGTTAAACCCATTAACTCTGTTAGGCTAAGTATATGACATTACCAGTTTATTTACTCTGTTAATTAGGTAACTCTAATGGTTTGTTAACCCTGTTAGCTAATTAACTCTGTCAGTTTACTATTCCTGTTGTGTATGATAATCCTGTTAAGTGGTTAACTTTGTCAAGTATGTTAATGAATACACATGTTAGTACAAACTGTGAGAGACATTTATGTAAAGCTGGAATTGCACGAACTTGATTAACTGCTTACGTGACATATGATGTGAACTGCTAAACACACACTCTGCGATACTGATTGCATGCGAAACTTTACGAACTGGAACTGATAAAGTATACGTGCTTACTATAGGACTTGATTGATAACTTGTGAGCATATAGTTTAGCATACCGAGCAAACCAAGGTGAGTTCACACTCCTAAGGCATGGGATTCCCCGGTGGGTTGGGGATGGGATTGAATGATTACTTGTACTCACATTATTACTAGACTACTTACCACCGTCCTCGGATTGAGAAGGACGCCTTTGCTAAAACCTACGTAAAACCTACGTACTACTGTCCTCGGATTGGGAAGGACATCAGCACAAAACCTACGTAAAACCTACGTACTACCGTCCTCGGATTGGGAAGGACGCCAGCGCTAAATCTACGTACTCGTTACGTACCACTGTCCTCGGATTGGGAAGGGCACTTACGTAAAACCTACGTAAACTTATACTTAATACTGTCCTCGGTTGGGAAGGGCACTTACGTAAAACCTACGTAAACTTATACTTACTACTATCCTCGGATTGGGAAGGATACTTATGGATACAACTAGTCTAGTAACTTACAACATGGGAAGCCCCCACTAATTGAACTTACAACATGGGAAGCCCCCACTAATTGAACTTACAACATGGGAAGCTACCACTAATTGAACTTACAACATGGGAAGCCCCCCTAATTGAACTTACAACATGGGAAGCCCCCACTAATTGAACTTACAACATGGGAAGCCCCCACTAGATGAACATACAAATGGCCTAGTAATACACGGCATGGTTATAAACGAACTTACGAATTGTTAAACGAACTTATTACTGAACAACCAACTGTGAACTCGCTCAACTTTGTTGTTGAATGTATGTTACATGCCTTGCAGGTCGTTAGGTATCTATGGAGCTTGCATGGGAGTGGAGAGGAGTCGTTGTGGGACATGGACAGCTGTGTGCCATGCTAAACATTTGAAACATTTAAACTTATGGTGGGTTTACATATTTATGCTTTCGCTAAACACTTAACTATGTTATGGTTTTGAACACCTTTCGTATTGATGAATGACTTTTATTTATTTCTTACAATGTTCAATATGATTGGTGGCTTGATCCTGGTCATGTCACGCCTCCAAGCGGTGATACTCCGCGTGTGGATTTTGGGGGTGTGACAGATTGGTATCAGAGCCATTGGTTATAGTGAACTTGGTTTTAATAAGGCGAAAAAGTTTTTATTAAAACCAGACTATAACCTGAACAGTGCTCAACGATCCACAACGACTCTTCGCTCCATGTGCAAGACTCAACACTATAGGTAATACTGTTCATATGTTTACATTGCCTACTTGCTAGATTACATAGAACTTTGCTCATGGTATGCTTAGATAAACGTAACAACTGTTGATTGAAACACTTGTGTGCTTACTCTCTTCTGTCATCGCACTTCCGCGAACCTCTCTCACTCATGTTCTCTTTGATATCAAGATCATGAGTGGACGCGTTAACCTAACTCAAGCCCAGTTGGCGGCTTTGATCACTGAACAAGTTACTGCAGCACTCGCAGCTGCCCAGGCAGGAGGTATAACCTGCCATCACCACTTACTCTAGGATCTTTAGATCCTACTCTCGTAAACCAACACTCGTGCTTAAGTATGTTTACTCTTACGCACACGACAGGTCAACACGCTCAGCCACCTGTGTGCACGTTCAAAACTTTCATGGACTGTTGTCCTAGTACTTTTAGTGGCACTGAAGGGGCCGTTGGACTCCTCCACTGGTTCGAGAAGCTCGAATCGGTCTTCGAAATATGTGAATGCCCTGAGGCTCGTAGGGTGAAGTACGCCACTGGTACTCTCGAAGGCACTGCGCTAACTTGGTGGAACGCGCAAGTTCAGATGCTGGGGCTGGCGGCTGCTAATGCCACCCCATGGAATGATTTTAAGAAACTGATCAAACATGAATACTGTAGTCTTGATGACATCCACAAGCTGGAAGTGGAGTTCTTTAACCTGGCAGTGTTATGTCCAACTATGGTGGATCCTCCCATCAAGCGCATTGAGCTGTACCTCAAAGGCTTAGTACCAGAGATTCAAAGTCATGTGACTGCTGCTAACCTTGCTACTATTCAAGATGTTACTCGTCTTGCTCATCGTCTCACAGACCAGGCAGTGGAACAGAACAAGCTGCCTAAACGTATTGGTGCTACTACTACTATTACTACTTCTGCTACTCCCAATGACAACAAACTAAAATGGGATGGAACCTCTAGCAAGGGTTCGACTTCAGTTCAGTCCCAGGCACAGCAGTGAAGGATTGATGACTACCAGAGCCCTGGTCAGCAATCTTCTGGTAGTCTGGGGCAGGGCGGATATCGAGGAAACCTCCCAAAGTGCAACAAGTGCAACAGACACCACAATGGTTAGTGCAATAGGGGTCGTTGTCAGAGGTGTCTCAAAATGGGTCATGAAGCTAAGGATTGCTGGAGCTCACGACCTGCGAATCAGAACTACAACCAAGGAAACGGGAACAATAATGGAGGTAACAATGGGGGTAATAACGACGGCACTGGTGCTAGGGGTCGAGTGTTCGTGATTGGTCTGGGTGATGCTAGAAATGACCCCAACGTTGTGATGGTTTCGACATCGTTATTGGTATGGATTGGTTATCCCAATAGCAAGCAGAGATCCTATGCAAAGAGAAAATTGTTCGTAATCCCCGTTCTGGCAAAGAACCTCTCGAAATTCAAGGCGACAAGAGTGGTGCTGTAGTGGGCATCATCTCCTTCCCTAAGGCCCAGAAGTGTTTGCGAAAGGGCCACACTGTTATTTTAGCACTTGTTACTGACGCATCAACAAAAGAGAAGAAGTTAGAGGATATTCCAGTAGTACTTTCCTCAAGTGTTTCCTGAAGATTTACCTGGATTACCGCCTCATCGCCAGGTCGAATTCCAAATCGGGCTAGCCCCTGGAGCAGCGCCTATAGATCGAGCACCTTATCGCTTAGCTCCAACCGAACTGGAAGAATTGTCCAAGCAATTAAAAGAACTCTTGGAAAAGGGTTTCATTCATCCTAGCTCTTCGCCCTGGGGAGCTCCAGTATTATTTGTGAAGAAGAAAGACGGTACCTTCCGTATGTGCATAGATTACCGCGAACTAAACAAGGTGACCGTGAAGAATAGCTATCCTCTTCCACGCATCGACGACTTGTTCGACCAGCTGCAAGGTTTGAGCTACTATTCAAAGATTGATCTGAGGTCAGGCTACCATCAACTGAGAGTCCGGGACGCGGACGTCTCCAAAACAGCATTCAGAACACGCTACGGCCATTACGAGATTCTGGTCATGCCATTCGGGTTAACAAACGCACCGGCAGTCTTCATGGATCTTATGAACAGAGTGTGCAAACCTTATCTTGACAAGTTCGTTATTGTTTTCATCGACGACATCCTGATCTATTCGAAGAGTCAGGAGGAACACGAGCAGCATTTACGGCTCATTTTGGAACTCATTCGAGCAGAACAGCTGTACACCAAGTTTTCAAAATGCGACTTCTGGCTTCGGGAAGCCCACTTTCTAGGCCACGTGGTAAACAAGGATGGGATTCATGTTGATCTATCTAAGGTAGACTCGATTAAGAACTGGCCTGCACCCAGCACACCAACGGAAATCCGCCAATTCTTGGGTTTGGCGGGCTACTATAGAAGGTTCATCAAAGACTTCTCCAAGATTGCGCAACCTCTCACCTCACTAACTCAGAAAGGCGTTATCTATCATTGGGGAAATGCATGGGAATCAGCATTTCAGCACTTAAAGGATAAACTTTGTAGCGCACCTATCCTCTCATTGCCTGAAGGCACAGACGATTTTGTAGTCTACTGCGACGCATCCATTCAGGGTCTTGGATGTGTGTTGATGCAACGGGATAAAGTCATTGTTTACGCCTCGCGCCAACTTAAGGTTCACGAAAGGAACTACACTACACACGATTTGGAGCTGGGAGCTGTTGTTTTCGCACTCAAGATATGGAGACATTACCTGTACGGTACCAAGTGCACCATTTACACCGATCACAGGAGTCTCGAGCATATCTTCAAACAGAAGGAGTTGAACATGCGACAATGTCGATGGGTCGAGCTACTGAACGATTACGAATGTGCCATCAAGTACCATCCGGGCAAGGCAAATGTCGTGGCTGACGCCCTCAGTCGAAAAGATACCACACCTAGGCGTGTGCGAGCATTACAACTTACCATCCAGTCTAGTCTTCCTGCACAGATACGAGATGCTCAGGTAGAAGCATTGAAACCAGAAAACGTCAGGGTTGAAGCCCTACGTGGTTCAAGGCAACGGTTGGAACAAAAGGCAGACGGCGCCTACTATGTAACGGGACGCATCTGGGTCCCACTCTATGGCAACTTACGCGAGCTTGTAATGGATGAAGCTCATAAGTCTCGCTACTCAGTACATCCTGGTTCGGATAAGATGTACCACGATTTGAAAACTACATATTGGTGGCCTAGCATGAAAGCACATATAGCAACTTACGTTAGCAAGTGTTTGACTTGTGCGAGAGTCAAGACGGAATATCAGAAACCATCAGGCCTACTCCAACAACCAGAGATACCACAGTGGAAATGGGAGCAAATTTCCATGGATTTTGTTACTGGCCTGCCTAGATCTCAACGTGGGAATGATACTATTTGGGTGATCGTGGATCGACTCACAAAGTCTGCACACTTCTTGGCTATCAAGGAAACAGACAAGTTCTCTACTCTAGCAGACGTATATCTCAAGGAAGTTGTCTCGAGGCACGGGGTGCCAACCTCTATTATCTCTGATCGTGACGCACGTTTTACTTCAGAACCGTGGCAAGCATTGCACAAATCTTTTGACTCTCGTTTAGACATGAGCACAGCTTATCACCCTCAGACGGATGGGCAGTCTGAGCGCACTATTCATATTTTAGAAGACATGCTTCGTGCATGTGTAATCGATTTCGGCAACGGCTGGGAAAAACACCTCCCTTTAGTGGAGTTCTCGTATAACAACAGTTACCACACCAGCATTCAAGCCGCTCCATTTGAGGCATTGTACGGGCGTAAATGCCGATCACCTATTTGTTGGGCAGAGGTGGGGGATAGTCAGAGCACTGGCCCAGAACTTGTGGTAGACACAACAGAAAGGATTGCTCAAATACGACAACGAATGGCGGCAGCTCGTGACCGTCAGAAAAGCTACGCCGATAAGGGTAGGAAACCTCTAGAATTCCAGGTCGGGGACCGGGTTCTACTCAAAGTCTCATCCTCGAAGGGTGTTGTTCGTTTTGGCAAACGAGGCAAACTTAACCCACGATATGTTGGACCGTTCGAAATCATTGAGAAAATAGGCAGGGTGGCCTACAAACTAAACCTACCTGCAGAACTCAGTGGAGTTCACAACGTTTTCCACGTGTCGAATCTGAAGAAGTGTCTATCAGATGAGACCCTCATAGTTCCTTTGAAGGAGCTCACTATCGACGAACAGTTGCGATTCGTCGAAGAACCAGTAGAGATTACTGACCGAGATGTGAAGATTCTCAAGCGTACTAGAATACCTCTTGTTCGAGTTCGTTGGAACTCCCGTCGTGGCCCAGTGTTTACCTGGGAACGAGAAGATCAAATGAAACTCAAATATCCCCAGTTGTTCGGAAACAGTGCAACCACTACTGAGGCTGAATCTACTACAGAATTTCAGGACGAAATTCCAAATCAACGGGGGGATGATGTGACACCCCAGGAAAACCAGTAAACTACACAACACAACTCGCTTCCTCAGTAACCACGTGCTAAATTTCGGGACGAAATTTCTTTCAAGTTGGGGATAATGTGACAACTCGAGTTTCCAAGATTTCCATCTTCGCATTAATTGCACGTTAATTGTTTAAGTTGTTTATTTACACGACTTGTTTGTTTCACAACTGTACATGTTTGTAATGTGTTTGGACTGTAATGTATATGTGTTTGCTTGACAAAGAAAACGTTATCGAACTTGGCCCAAACCATAACACATAACGATAATGGATAAACCTTAGATCAGGCCCAAGTCATTGTTCCGATTTACAAATGCATCCGGCCCAATTAACTGTGTGAATTATTATGAGTAGCCGGCCCAAACAATCTATTGTTAGGATTAAAACTTATAACCGGCCCAAGTCTTTTAAATATACAATTACATGTACGTATATGATCAACAAGGCAAACCAAAAAACCCCTCACTTGTGGTACGACGGCAGCAGGTCTATACCCCCCTTCACTCTCAATATGTTCTTCATCAATAACTCTTGATCGGTATGTTTCCTCATGGTACCATGTTAGACGTAGTGATGCTATTTATGCTAGAATTGTGAATGTGTGATCGATACATGTTAATATATAGTCATGATTATTGTGATTTGGATGGTTTGATGATTTTATTAATTAATAAAAGGCTAATCATATGAGTTCTAGGGAATCGATTAATGTCAGTAGCATATCATGTGCAATAAGTGGGGGTATGATGTGTTGCTTTGGAAACTGTCATGTATATGGGATAATGTGATCGACCATGTGTGCCTGATATTGATGATTCGGTTTGCATGTGATTCATTATTCAACATAACCTTAGTCAAACCCACTCAAACTAAATGGTCCAATAACCTCTTGAGGTGATTTACACTTGTCAGCCATTGTTGATTATTTTAATGATGATCTTGTTTTCACAATGAGTTGGTAATTCATATGATTTCGTATGTTAACTGTCATGTATATTGGATGATAAGATTGATCGTGTATGCTTGTTATGATGATTGGTATTATTATTGACTATTTTGTTTGGATACACAACCGAATGATTAATGGTAAAGTGAAACGGGGTAATCGATTAAGGTTTCTGGGATGGGTAACTGGTAACAAAGATGAGGTTTAGTCGACGAAATCAAAGGAGACCAACGAAAACACAACACTAGTGTTTTCGTCACATGGGGGATTTCGCCCAAGCTTGTGTTTTCGCCATATGCAATTTCGTTGTGTGTGTTGACTTAGTAACCCTGTTAAAGTTTATTAACACTGTTAAGCCCATTAACTCTGTTAGGCTAAGTATATGACATTACCAGTTTATTTACTCTGTTAAGTAGGTAACTCTAATGGTTTGTTAACCCTATTAGCTAATTAACTCTGTCAGTTTACTATTCCTGTTGTGTATGATAATCCTGTTAAGTGGTTAACTTTGTCAAGTATGTTAATGAATACACATGTTAGAACAAACTGTGAGAGACATTTATGTAAAGCTGGAATTGCACGAACTTGATTAACTGCTTACGTGACATATGATGTGAACTGCTAAACACACACTCTGCGATACTGATTGCATGCGAAACTTTACGAACTGGAACTGATAAAGTATACGTGCTTACTATAGGACTTGATTGATAACTTGTGAGCACATAGTTTAGCATACCGAGCAAACCAAGGTGAGTTCACACTCCTAAGGCATGGGATTCCCCGGTGGGTTGGGAATGGGATTGAATGATTACTTGTACTCACATTATTACTAGACTACTTACCACCGTCCTCGGATTGAGAAGGACGCCTGTGTTAAAACCTACGTAAAACCTACGTACTACTGTCCTCGGATTGGGAAGGACACCAGCACAAAACCTACGTAAAACCTACGTACTACCGTCCTCGGATTGGGAAGGACGCCAGCGCTAAATCTACGTACTCGTTACGTACCACTGTCCTCGAATTGGGAAGGGCACTTACGTAAAACCTACGTAAACTTATACTTACTACTGTCCTCGGTTGGGAAGGGCACTTACGTAAAACCTACATAAACTTATACTTACTACTATCCTCGGATTGGGAAGGATACTTATGGATACAACTAGTCTAGTAACTTACAACATGGGAAGCCCCCACTAATTGAACTTACAACATGGGAAGCCCCCACTAATTGAACTTACAACATGGGAAGCCCCCACTAGATGAACATACAAATGGCCTAGTAATACACGGCATGGTTATAAACGAACTTACGAATTGTTAAACGAACTTATTACTGAACAACCAACTGTGAACTCGCTCAACTTTGTTGTTGACTGTCTGTTACATGCCTTGCAGGTCGTTAGGTATCTATGGAGCTTGCATGGGAGTGGAGAGGAGTCGTTGTGGGACATGGACAGCTGTGTGCCATGCTAAACATTTGAAACATTTAAACTTATGCTGGGTTTACATATTTATGCTTCCGCTAAACACTTAACTATGTTATGGTTTTGAACACCTTTCATATTGATGAATGACTTTTATTTATTACTTACAATGTTCAATATGATTGGTGGCTTGATCCTGGTCATGTCACGCCTCCAAGCGGTGATACTCCGCGATATAAACAAGAATACTCATCCGAGCCGCAGGAACGTGTACATAAGGAATACGGGAATTTCCACCTTGTTGAAGGTCTAGTGGTGCTACCCGAAGACTTAAATGAATAACCATCGCTGTTAAGAACAACCGAGATCCAATGAAAATTTTCACGTAGCTTCTGGTCTTTGACATAAAAAAAGAAGGTTGTAATAATGAAAGGGACATCTAATCATTTTATCCTAGCTAGTGGAACAATAAAGACGAAGTGTCTAATTATACTTATGGTCCTTTGTTTCCAAATAGAAAGACACCAAATTCTCCAGGAAGCCCTATCTTTCGAAGGACTTCTCGATTTGCTCCCCCTGACGAGCCCCCTCCAGCCTACCCACCGGACCACCCCTTCTATCTCTCGCGACCGACCCCTTGTTAGTTCGTAGAGCCGACGCTGGGCGGCCAACCTCATGGATCACGTGGCTGGTCCCTCTCCCATTGGGCGAGAGCTTTCAATAAAGCATCTCTCGCTTGGAAAACAAGAACCGGTCTGCTTTGGAGATCCAGCATAAGTTCCCGGATCTTCAAAAGCTCCGCGGGGGACGCGACGTCCAATTGTAGCTTAATCTTAGTATTTTGGAGTACACTTGAGGTCACTCCCTATTTCCAAAGGAAGAAAGAAAAGTGGAAAGCTCCCTTTCTATTTCCTCTTATGTTGGTCCCGGCGGACGCAGAGTTAAGTCCAAATCGAGTTGGGCATTTGAGGAACCCTTTGCTGGAGGATGAGCGCAAATCCTCGATTCGTCGTCCTCCCCGGAGTCACAAAAATCCATAATCGGTATTCCTAGCGTCATGAAGGTCAACGAAAGATAAATCAAAACGAGATATATTAAGATATCTATAAAAATAGATTGGTAGTTTCGAACCGAGATCGGATTTCCTTTTCGTGCCATATGCGCTTAGACTTTACTTTCTCCCCTTTTTTCCCCGGTCCAATATTAGTTCTCCTTAACGTGACACTTACTTATTCCCACTGAAGCTAGTACGCAACGCTTTTGATTCCTATCCGGATTATTCCCCGCTCTCCTCGATCAATATATATAATAAGTATACTCCGAATCCATTCTCTCTCAGAGGATTCAATCTTATTGGTCCTACGTTACGTCATTTTTTCTCTTTGCTTTTGTTGACTACACTCGGATAGCGAGCAGGCCTGGGCCGGCCCGGAATGGGAATTAGACTTCATTCACTTGATGGGCTTTCGCCTGAACAAGGTGGCGTGATCCATGCCTAGTACCTTTTCGGGTCAGGACTGTATATATAACAATAATTGCGGCGGATGAACCCACTCGTAGGAATGGTTCACCATTCATTCAGAGGGCCCAATTCACCCCCCGACCTCGACGAGACATTAGAGTGATGAGTCTGAAGCAGATCGAGAAAGTTGATCACGTCTTTTTTACTTTCAATTATTTAAGCACATGACAGAAGAGAGAGCGTACAGAAAGGAAATAGAGAGGGGTTCCTTTTCTAATATCGTCTTATAATATCTATAATATAAGAGCAGATCCCTATCTTGGCAAGTCTCTGAGAAGGTCAAAACCGATAGGAAATCTATGTTCCCCCGGGTCCAATCCTCATACTGACTCTACTTCATCAGTGTTTTTGAACATCACTTTCTTATTCAATTTCTCCGAAATAAGATAAGAGGGACGTACTCGAGATTGCATTATTGCTTTTGTAGGTGGAATGTAAGGAACATAGAGAAGGAGGAGGAGAGTGAACAACCAGATATATCATAGGTGATCACAGAAATTTCCACCTGCATGATTCAGCCCATCTTTCTTTCCTCTATGATATGAGAAAACACTCCTCAGTGAGACAATGTAGCCAAGTCAATAGCAGCCAGAGCAAAAAAGAAGGCCATTCGATAGAGACCAGATGAGAAGGAGAAATCAATCGCCAATGTTGATACAAAAGGAAACCCGTAACCGCGCTTTCACTTCAAAACTGAAGGGAATGAGCCAAGGTCAGGAACTGAACTACCTGCTTTCGGGTCAACTAAAGCAAGAGCAAAGGCTTCCCCGATTGTTAGAACTCCTTGGACCATGTTTAGGCTTATCAGATTAGGCTGCTGGAAAGGCTGAGACGATAGGCTTTGATTCATCAGTTTTAGAGAGGGCTATAGACCACTTTCTCTCACTCAATAGATCTATCTGGTCAGTAACCCCCTGAAATCCTTACTTCGAGTGAGGGCTGTACTGTAAGAGACGAGCTAGACCTCGATAGCCTCAATGGATGGCCCCCGTGATGTCAAATCGAGCGGATCCAGAGAAGAGAGGCGCCCGTGAAACCTCCGACAAAGAATTCTATGTTGGGCCTCATTCACTCCAATTCCTGTATCGCCGATCTACTCACTCGAGGGGGGGTAAGGATAGCTCATTCAAGGTGGATCGGAGAACCGACCAAACTCTTGGTTATGTAAAGATCATGTTCGCCCGTCAGGTCACACTCTTTATTGGCATAGCCGCATTCCAGTGAATACTGATGGAGTCGAGAATTGAAAGATCTCTATTCTCGCAAGAGGTAATCTCCTCCAGTCACACCGACTCCGAGCTACCTCCTTAGTAGCGAGAAGCGGTTCTATTGCTTCCTTTGTTAGGATAGGTGGGAATATGAATCTCCTCGGGAATAAGATGATTGGCCGAACACCTGGCGCCGCCAGGAAGGTTGCCGAGAGTTCGAGACCATGCGTGTCAGATAGTTTCGTACGGAAGATTCTGTCAGTTGATCTTCTAACAAACTATGACATGTCAGCATAACGATCTTGGGTTCCGACATATCTCTGACCTGCTATGCTTAAAAATAGCTGGCCCCAGGACAGAAATTACATCATACCTTTCTTCTTTGGGATTCCCCAGGTTATCTCTCGGCTTCACTCCCCCTCATCTCCGGACCTTTGTCTCTTTCTTTGCCTTCCACTTGACCCAAGGGTGATCGTACGACCATCATTCGGTTTAAGCGACCTCCTGAGCCACCTCACCACTCCAAGACATCAGCCTCATTCTCTACGTAATACTTAGCCTTATCCACCTTCTACATTTGGTGACTCCAGTGGGTAGGTAACTACACAAGTGAATGGCAAAAAGAAAATAGCCAACGGACCGAGTGAACCCAGGAAACGATGACTCAAAGCCTATCGTATCAGTCTTGGAGTCAGCGCCTAATTCATCTGTCGTCCTATAGCTTGGGACTAGGGTTCCGCTTGTAGTACCCTTGGCCATGCCTTCTAATCGGCTAATCCTTCTTGCTGGAGGTGTTGTACCAGCTCAAGAAGCAAGTGCTGATTTCTTCCTTTTGGTATTGAAGCGGCTCATTCTTTCCGGTTCACGACCAATCTTAAAGTGCTTTCTTTCCTTCTAGCTTGACTTGTTCTATTAAATATGTGGCTTTGTTGTAAGCGGACCTAGCAATCATCCTCCCCCTTTCCCTCAGGGGAAGTGTAGGCATCAGAGAGGCCCCGTGCAGTGCTTGCCTTTCTACCTCTCTCCGTATTGCGTTCATCCCCATCTTTCCGTTCTCTTATAATGAAGAGAAATGAATATATTCTATAGAACGAATGTGAGCTCGGAAGGAAATGTGTCTCTCCAACTCGTACTTTGCTACCTAGATCTTAGTATGTACGGGTATCGATAATGGAAGAGACTAGATCAAATAGGGCAATTTGTAATGCTCTCTTCCTTCCTGTCCTAAAGAAGGTAAATCTCATCGGCTGCCATTCTTCTTAGTTCTGAGGTATCTAATGTTGTCTTTCCGGATTTATTCTTATAGAAGAAGTATAAATAATTGTTGTTACTATGGTTAAGAAGACTCTTATTATGTATGGACAGTCCAGGAACGAGACCTTCACCTAACCCTCAGAAGGTTGGCTCGTTGTTAACAAGCAAATGCGATGGAAAAAGTTTCAATCTCACATTTCGATGTCACTGCTGAATGTGGTTGCTTGAAACGAAAATTTCACTTACGGAAGAGAGAAAGCAGTCTTAGCAAGAACCCTTTTAGGGTTTGATCATAAACCCCTAGCCGAGGAGCTTCTTTGGGCAGTTGCTTCATGACATGAAAGAGAAGAACTGCTAGTCTTTAAACTTGAAGGGCCTTGCTCTAATGATTTTGACTTCTTACTTCTTCTCACTCAACTTCCTTAGAGAACAACGAGAACTCGAAACCGATAACAACCCTAATGGGTTGGTTCACCCTAGAAAACCATTTTTCAACAACGAAGTAGCAACTACCTTAAATCAGCTATTAATACGTTTAGCCCCTTCGGGAAGAACCCGGAGAAAATAGCTATACAACAAGAGACATTGCCCATACAAAGACTTGAGGTGACTAGCCTTAGGGTAATAAGGAATGTCGGGATGGTAAAGATATATTGCCATGAGACTAGTGCAAAGAAGTAAGAAGAAGTCAAAGTGAAATCTGTTAATTAATTAAATATCTGTCTCGCCCTTAGCTTGCAAACAAGTCCTTTATCAAGCAGGCGTATAAGAATAAGAAGTCCCTGCCCTTTTGATTATTATTGGCTTATTCTCTAGCATCCTATTGTGGGCATCAATCCCAGCCATCAACATTTCAGTCCCTGCTTTGGCTCTTTCTCTAAGACCGTGGTTAAGAAGTTCCGTCGCCTTACTCAACATTAGATGCGGCGTAACGACTCTTTTTGCTTCCTTCTGGAGGCCTTTCTTAGGAGTGAACTTCCTTATCTTAAAAAGACTCTATAAGCGTCTCAGTTCTTTGATCGAGTTTAGGTTTTTATTCCTCGAACGAAGTCCTTTGCTGGGGGCAGAGTGCGTCCATTCTTTTTTAGTCGAGTCAGGAGATCCGCTACTCAGTCGTACAACTTCCGTCAAATCGTGAGTTCGCCCTTGATTCGGACTAGCAATTAGGAGATCGTCCTTGGACAAAGAGCTCAAAGCCTTAGATTTCATGCCGACTTTGGATCAAACCGCTTTCTTTGGAAGAGCACTAAAATCAGTAGAGACACAGGGAATACGGCAGCTAAAAAGATCTCTTTTGTGTTAAACATATTTGTCTGATCCATTTGAGGAAGACTTATCTTCTTCCGTTGTGAATAAATCCCCGGCATCATGATCCACTGCTCAGATGCATCTATAATAACGAACAGCGCTTCCGCAAGCCATTGGGGGAAATCCCAGAACTTCCATTTTCTTTCTTCTACACTAGGAACATAGTCGCGGTTGTTGCTTCGTTTCCTTTGCCACTGACCATCGAGATCAAATCAGAGCTCAACCCTAGATTGCGCGAGATCTTTAAATGAGGAAATTCAATGATAGAGCAAGCGCAAGCCAAAGAGAAAAAGAGCTCTTCCAAATCGAATAAAGAAGGGGTCAGTTGAGCTCTAACTGGTTAAACCAGCTTTGGTGGCCCGCCCCAAGTCTTGCCCATAGCTGACTTCTTTGCTAGATGATATCGAATAGTACGACTAGAGTTCAATCCCTCAGAAAGTCATAGTACGACTACAAGGAAAGAGATCTGAAAGTAGCCTTTTACCCCGTTATTCGATGGTGAATGCGGCCTAGCTCTCCCCGTTCAATAGGCTAAGCCTATCCCTTTGCGTAAAGCTAAGACAGAACTCAGCTAGGACCGAAGAGAGGATTGTCAACTGGATGAAAACCGAAGAGAGCATTTCCAGTTTCATTCTTGTCTTTTCTCAATTGATAAGTCAACAAACAGGTCAATCCTTCCCTTATATCATATCCACTTTATACAGTCTTTTTTTAAATAGTGTAAATAGTGCGAGACTTTCAACTAATGAAATCTAAACCAGCTAGTTCAGTTAGATACCGGCTAAGCAACCTCTAAAGCAGCTATCGGAGCAGTAGCAGCTTGAAATTCGCATACCAAAGACGATGGAATTCCCCACTTTCTAATGCAATATGACAAAGCTTAGGGAGTCAGCTAGTCCAACATCATTCATTCTAATGGAATATCTGGAATATCGATCTAGGAATTGAAAGACTTTCTGTATATACGAGTCAATTACATACCGGAAATATCGAGCAGTAAATGCTATACCGGAAATACGATATCTAAAGTCAATCTCAGTGAATTCCGTACCAAGCAGTCCAACCAAAACCTAACAATATATCAGATCTATCCTATAAAGGTAGTCCAACATAAGTAATCGATACTACGCCTTCGACCTTTGAGAAGTTACGTTGTGAAATAGGATTGATCCCTTGTACAATTTCTTCATTTTAGATAGCTAGAGCTAAGCCTGTCCTAAGAATGAGTCGGGTAGGACCTTTCAGTCAAGTGCCTTGCCTTCCTTGCCTATTCATTTAGTCCAACAATTGAAATACCTATTCGCATTCCTTCCCAGTCCACTTTGAAAGTTACTTTGTTCAGTCAATAGATGCAATGCTGCGATGGAGAAATATCATATGCTCTCCAAATTGAAAGACCTTCTCTTCCCCCTCTTGGAAACAGGCTAGCGATGAGGAGAAAATATGATGACAAACGAACTAAAAACTGCGAATGCTTCTAATTCATTGAATCTTATTTTAGAATCCAATTTATTTTATATATATTTATTATATATATATATATATAAAGCAAAGTGATGTCTTTATAACAATTCGTCAAGTCTGATCGAGACACCTGCGCCCAAAGTGCTTACGTAGCCGGTCACCATTTGGCTAAGATCCTTGATGACTGATTCAAAAACCACTCTAGCTTGATTTCAGTCTTGTGTTAAGTGTTCGTATAGTGACTCAGGTCCTAACAACTTGATGTCAGACTGTTCAACATGAGGGACATCTAACTCCTCTAACCCAGAGAAGATAAAGACTAGGATTAGATGCTTAACATAACAACTCTTATGCTTTCATGAAAGAAGAAGGAGCTCGCAGACATTTAACAAAGGATT